>CABFWB010001258.1:69531-100455 GCA_902151455.1 Timema bartmani
GGGGGGGGGGGGGATTGTTTTGTCTGGGAAATAGCAATATATTGTACATAAGTGTTGCACTGTTTAACTGACCTCGGGATCGTAATACACCTGGTGTTCGGGTCTTGAGTTGAAATTGATTTTTCTAATTCTTCCAATCCTCCTGATTTCTTCAATTTTTTAACTAAACTTTTCACAGCTTTTTCGCTCCACTTATCTTCCCCTTCGCCTTTCTTCCACCCCAAAAGTCGTTTCACGATCGGAGGTGTAAAAGGGAGCATAGACGTCATAGCTACATGAAATCCTAAGATTTCTTAGCAGTTTTAAAATTATAGTTAAAGTAAATAGTATTATAAACACATGGACTTAAACTATCGAACAAAGCCCGTTTTTAGCGACACTAAATTCCGACATCACAAACGCCAAAAGAGACATGTCCCCGATCAACCTTAGAGCACCTTTATTATACAAAAATAATGCAAACACAATACATAGTTCGATAGACACAGTTTTTATTCCAACTGTTTACAATAATATATGTGATGTATTAAGAACTAGACATATACGTATTATTATTTCAATAAAGGTTTTAAATCTGTAATGTTTAATCACGCTCATTACCAAAAACGAGAAAAATAGAATAATTTTAATAGATTATTGCGCGAGTGAAATAAGACAGTACTATGAGATTGATTTTTAACACACTAGATGACTCTATTTGTAGCATACGGTGTGGTCCACTAAGCCTTCGCTTTCAGGAATAATGTTGCAACCTGTTTTATTGTAGTTTAGAAAGACGCCACTACGCTTCTCTTTTAAAAGCCCTCTAGTGTTCCGTAAAGCCCATTGATCTCTATAATATAACTGGATGGACATACACATGCACATTCCAAGGACAAAGGCGTGACGCTCAAGTGTATCGTCTGCTACACTGAGGGGGGGACAGATTTAAGGGTTTCTTTAAATGTTCTTATGCGAAAACATGTCTCTGATGAATAAAAGTGTTATTGTTTGAGAATAGTGAGGTATTATAACACACTTTCCTGAAGAAACATTTACATTAAAGGATATAGAATCCAGTTTTACAGGTAATACTGTACAAATACGAGTAAAACCTTATATATTTCAATTTTTATGTAGTTATCATCAATGTTGTTTACAGTCTGCCACGACTACACTTATATTTAAAGTTGGTTATTAGCTTGTATATTGGTTTCAGAAACCATATTATATTGAAAGTTCGATAAATATAATGAACAAGGTATCTTAAAACTTGATTACATTTGTTTGAATGACAAACTTTGAATAGTTGCCATGCATTCAAACTATCACTTAGGTTATAGGCTTGTGGAAAGTATTATTATAATAATACCTGTTTTTTTTAAGTTGGCTCATATATTTCAGAAACCATATTATGTTGAAATTTTGCTAATTATAATGAAACAAGTTAGCTAAAAACTGTATTACATTTGTTTGAATGACACACTTTGTGTAGAAGTCTTACGTTCAAATGATAATTTAGGTTATTGGCTTTTAGGAAGTAGGCCTACAGTATCTACTAAACCCTGATTTTAGTAATAATCACAATCTGTAAGGCTTTATTTCGTACCAGAATACTATCATATATATAATATTTTGGTAGGATGAACGGCAATTTAGAACATAAGTTGAAATTTCCTTATGGAAGGTCTTTTATCCCAACTAAACACAACTATAGGGTAGGATTCTGGTACGAGATAAAGCCTTACAAGTAAGCTTCCTTCAAAAATCTTCGGACATATTAGGCTACATCAACTTATTTAAAGAAAAAACTAACCAGTTTTGATCTTTTATATGCTCTTCAAAGCTTTAACTAACATATTTTTTTAATTTAACCACTCACACATTGATGTATCTCATATATTCAATCAAATTAATGAACTATGTCAAAATGCCACATTGCCTTGTATGGGTGAAAGAGAGAAAGAGATACCCTAAAGTTTCTTTCTCTCTTACACAATGGTATGCAGACGACAGCTCGAAAATTTCAGCCACAGATGTCCATCCAGTTATATTATAGAGATCAATGGTAATGCCAGCTTATGTCATGTACTAAATGACGTCCATTTTGGGCTTTCACGAGCCCTTACTAACATAGTTACAGGCCAAATAAAAGCTAATTAGTACGTGTCAATTAAGAATAGTATATTATTCATTTAATGTAGATCACCTTTTGTTGCCATATATGTATGTTGTTGGATCTACTACTTAATTGAATCGTAGAAATAGCTAGCATGTGACGTTATAATATCGGCAAAAACTATATTTTCTTTAAAATATCCGTGACCTTTACCGGTAACTATGCTTGGTATTAGTCTATTTAACCTTCTAGGCAGGCATATTAATACTGGCCTTACAGCAATACATAAACACATAATTATTAGATTTTGATTGCAAATTTGTTAAAATAAAATAATCGTGTTTACTATTTATCAATTTCTAAAACAAATACATATTTCTAATTAATATTATGATTTCAAATATTTTGTGGAGTTAAATAAAGAAGGTTATATAAATTGGGCTTATAGTCATTATTTCTTTAGTGAAAATTATTTAAGTCTAGAAATAGTACTCCTATTTATCATTTCATATATATAAATGATAAATAAATAGGCCTATATATGTATCGAGAAAAAATATATATATAGTGTCCTGGTCTGTCGGTGCATCGCCTTACCTCCTAATGGTAGTGACATGGGTGACGATATACTGGCCAGCAAGGAAGTCTCTACAGTAGGGAAACTGGTTTGTAGGAATAATGCAAGCGCGCTCAGAGTAAGACTGAGCAACGGTTGTACTACTTGTGGTATACTGGCTAAAATGTGCCAACACCGATTGGTACAGCATCCTTACCGTAAACAGCGAATATTATCATGGTTGTGGCTAGCTACCTTGTCTGCTCTGTTTAAAATTACTACAAGAAACTGTGAAAGAATAGCATCGGATGACCAAAGCTATGATGGGCAGCTGAGGTTAAAACTGAAGGTCCCATCGGTTGTCAAACTGTAGAGAATATAGGCGATTGGAACGTTGGATGTGAGAGAAGTATGTGCTAAAGAGAATGAAATGTTAGAGGAAATGATTGTAAGGGAAATTGATATTCTGTGTGCATGTTAAACCAAGCGGAAAGGGAAAGATATTTTGATGACAAGTAATGGTAGACTGGCACTGTGGTCAGGTGTGGATAAATGGGTAAGGGGAAGTCAGGGAGTAGGTTTAATCCCAACCCCAACAGCTAAGCTATTTGTGAGACGGTATGATTTGGTGTCATCTAGACTTCTATGGGTACGTATGAATATAGGTATTCGTAGAATTATGTTGTTTGCTGGTTATGCTCCGGTGAAGGGTGGTTAGTATGCGAGAGTGGAGTTTTTGAATGAGATCAATAAAGCCTTGAATGTTTGTGAACCAGGTGAAAGAATTATTTTGTTAGGAGATATGAATGGATGGGTGGGCACCCAAAGAGAGTATTGAGAAAGAGTGTTAAGAAGATAGGGTAATGACAGGGTAGACGAGAATGGTAATGAACAAGGGGAGTATGTGTTAAGAAAAGGGTTTATTTGTGTCAAACATGGTCAACATGTGGTGGAAACTTAATCCTAAAGTATTCAAACATGAATCCAGCATATACCATGTTCGGGGTTTCACACAATGGAAAGGAGTTGGAAATTAGAATCCGATATGGATCAACAATTGATTAAAAGGAACAAAAAGAAGTTAAAAACTAAGTGAAAAAGTGAAGGGAAATACTTTCAAGATTTTTGGATATAATTAGATTCCTAGTTAAACAGAATTTGGCCTTACGGTATCATCGAGAAGGAATTTATTATGAGACTAATGCTGAATCTGAATCAACGGGAAATAAAGGATTTTTTTAAGAATTAGTTCATTTGTTGCTGAAATACGATTCAGTGCTACATGAACATGTTCTAAGAATCGAGTTGGGAAAAGTTTGCTAAATCCTATATGTCACCTATTATTAAGAACGAGTTTATAGATATTTTGGGAGAAATAGTAAGAAGCAAAGTTATTTAGTAAGTAAAAGAAGCCAAGTACTTTTCTATGATATTCGACAGCACTTCTGATATTTCTCATAAGGATCAAACGAGCCAAGTTTTGTGCTACGTTATGATCAATGGAAATAAAGTGAAGGTAGTAGAATCATTTGTTGATTTCATTGAAACAAAGGTAAAACCGCCAAGAATATTTCAACTATGATTTTGCAAAAATTAGGAAACGATGGAATTGGTATTCAAAATTGTAGAGAACAAGTATATGATAATGCTGATTTGATGGTTGATCAACACAGTAGCGTTTGGAGACGTATCAAGGAACTTAATAGAAAATCAGAATTTGTCACAAGAACAAATCACACGCTGAACTTGGCGGGTATTCATGCAGCTTCTGTTGCTGTGAGTTCTGTTACTTTTTTTTTGGAACTATGGAGCGTTTGTTCACGTTTTCTCTTACTTGGCCCATCGCTGGGATACTCTGACTTCAGTCAATCGTAAAAGTGTCAAGCGTGTAGTAGAAACTCGATGGAGTGCAAGGAGAGAAGCTGTGAGTATTGTAATATAATTATGTATATTCGAAAATCCTAAGTGCATTAGAACAGTTAACTTGTGATAAAGAAATGACCAGGTCAGATTCTGGCGTGCTGCTTAGTGCGTTACAATCGTTTCCCTTTCTGTGCTTTCTTGGCCTGTGGGGAACCATCCTTCTAGGAATTAACAACACACAGACCTACCTCCAAACAAAAAAATTGAACGTACAACAATGTGACATAAAACTCAAGGCTTTGAATGGATTTTTAACTGAAAATAGGGACGAACTAGTTAACAAGTCAATAGCCTATGCCAAATAAAGTTGTGATGATCTTGGGATAGTCATGGAGCGTCAACGTTGATGTAGAATGAAAAAAAAAAATTGACGGCTGGTGAAGAATCACGAGATGCTGAATTGTCATACGAAACTGAGTTGAGAAGATAAATATTTTCTTCGCTATATAGAGTGATCCAATAAAATAATTACTCTCAGATTTCAACAGCTTCATTTTCTTGCTGAAAAATATGCCTTTCTAACTTCACCGAATCTTTTGAATGACAAATACGAGTATCAACTAAATAATAACTACTGGTACGATGACATTTATAAGGAAGAGTTCCATGTTGAGAGAAAAATACTTTAGAGTTTTATTGCTGTTGCTACTACGCAAGACGAAACAGAGACGTGGAAGGAAGATTCCCTTGAACTTTTTGCAGTTTATTAAATAAATACAGTCTTGGGAACTCTGTTCTAAATATTGTAATGCTTCTACGAACTTTCCTAACAATTTTTGTTAGTGTTGCTGCCTGTGCACGGAGTTTTTCTGGATTAAAATTGATCAAGAATTACTTAAGATATACATTGAGTAACTTGCGCTTAAGAATTCTTGCAATACTTTATATAGAACAATAACTGACAAATGAAATATACCTCAAACAGAAAAGTAAGAAAAATAACATTGTAGAATGTTGTAATTAAACGATTCACTTAAGAAATAAACAAGGTGTCTTATTTTCCTCTCCTATGCGTTATTTTGACTTTTGTCGAGGTATGTTGTGTATTGAGAGGAGCGATAAGCTCAGGGAGCACCCCGGGTGGCACCAACTCTAGCTACGCCACTGCGGATAAGTTTAGTAAAGAATATTATGGTTGTGCGTGGAGCAGAATGTGGAACGGATCACTTCGTAGTGATCTCAGTAGTTGAATTAGGTAGGAATTTTGTGAGGATGCAGCGCAGAGAGTATTAACCAAGTAGGAGTGAAAGTGAAAAAGTTGCAGGATAAAAGTGTGAGGGCGCAATATGAAAGATTACTGGGCGGAAAATTAACTTTACAAAAGCACGAATGGAATGTCGAAATAAGTACTAATGATAATGAAAATCCTTGGAACAGAATAAAAGAGGTTGTAGTTGAGTGCTCGAAAGTTGTGTGTGTATTCGTGGTGGTGGGAAACTTAAAAAGAGATGCATGGTGGAATGAACAGGTTAAAGAAGCTGTAAGAAAAGAAAGAAGCCTACAAACAAATGATTGCGGTGAAGGGTGAAGCAGAACATAGGAGGCTGTGGGACATCTACAAATAGAAAAATATAAAGGCAAATAAAGCATTAAAGGAGATTAGAGAGCAAATTAGATTAAAAGAAGGCGAAATAATGCAGAATGATTTTGAAGAAAATAAGAAGCTGTTCTGGAAGTGGGTAAAGAGAATTAAACAAGGAGTGTAAGGAAAGACCTATGGCATTAATAACGAACGTAGTTAGCTGATATGGGATGAAAATGGTACAAAAGAGCGATGGAGAGAGTATTTTGAGCAATTGTATTGCGAAAATATAGGGAAAGTAACATAAAATAGGGAAAATGCTATATGGAGNGAAGAAAGTTTATTGTGCATTCGTTGATCTGAAGAAACCATACGATCGGGTGAATAGGAGTATGTTATTAAATATTCTTAGAGAGTATGGTATGGATGCATGGTTAGTAAATGCAATTATAGCGATATATGATGGAAGTAAAGCGCAAGGTAGGGTGGATGGAGCTTTTAGAGAATGGTTTGGAATTTAACAGGGTGTTAGACAAGGTTGTGTTATGTCCACATGATTGTTTAATGTTTTCATGGATAAGTTTATGAGGGATGCTTGTGAGGACGCGGATGATGTACAAATGGACAATGTTAATGCGAGAGTGCTGTTATTTTCAGATGGTGCCGTATTAATGGCTGAGAATGAAATGAAATTGCAGAATGCATTAAATCGTTTGAATGTGGCGACCAACAGAATAGATCTTCGTATAAATGTTCCCAAAACTAAGGTGATGGTTTTTTATCAGGACGGATCAGGAAATGCTTGTCTTCTTAGTATAAATAGAGAACTGTTATAACAAGTGAATGATTTTGTGTATCTGGGCAGAATGTTCTGTAATAATGGAAGGTTAGATGGTAAAATCGACAGATGGGTGAATGCATCTTGGGAATAGTTGGATGCATGTGGACTATTATAAGGCATGAAGTAGTATTGAAAGAGGCAAATATGGCAGTATATAAAAGGGAGTTAACTCCAACACTGTTTTATGGATGTGAAGCGTGGGTTTGTCAAGAGAAACACAAGAGCGAGTTGAATGCAGCTGGAGTAAGATATCTAAGAAACGTATGTGTAAAAACTCGTACGGGCAGTCAGTATGAGTGGGTGTTGAAGGAGTTTGGTTTGAAAGGAAACACAATAGGTCAATGTGAAAGAAGTGCCTTACGTTGGTTTGGGCATATTGAGAGTATGAGTATGGATCGAGTGACGAAGCAAATATATGAAGGTAGAGTGTGTGGATTAAATGGAAGGGGTAGGCCATAGAGGACGTGGCTAAATGTTGTAGATGAATATGTGAAAAAGAGAAACATTAATAGTTAACAAAATAAAAGAGCATGTATGACCCGGTATTTGGATGTTGTTGAAACGAAGAGAGTATGCAAGGATAGGAAAGTGTGGAGGAAGTTAGTGAGGATGGATTAAGTACGAAGTTGTTTTTTATTAACTATATTCACAGTTTATTGCCTACCCCGTAAGGGAATGGCGTGTTTAAGTATGTATATAAAAATATATATCAAGATTTTTACTGACTGATATCGATCCAGCCACCTCAACTGTGATAGTTAAATTAAATGATAAATAGAACTACAAGCTCTTGAAATAAATAATTTTCACTAAAGAAACTAATAATATTAATAATAAATATGTATTTGTCAGCTGCTACTTATCCAAATTTCGGCCACAGTCGCAACTTTTGTAATTCAGAGTGCGTAGCCGCCGCCAGCGGGCGAGAGTAGCTTTAATTACTATAATATCGATATCGTAGTCACTGATACTTTTGAGATACAGTCACAGGAAGTGACAAAGAAAAAAAATCAGTGATGAAATTACTGTCAGGGATTTATCACCCGTTTCTATTTAATTGTTCCCAAACAAAACTGGTCACAACTTCTCTAAGTTGGAAGGTTGGAAGTATAACACACAAAGAGTGGTTTTGAACAAGACACATTATTTTGGCAAATATTAAGGGAATTCACCAATATTCGTCTACAAAGAGGATTGTAAAACATGATTATGTTGAAAACAACTCATGTTCCTGAGCCAAGACTTGAACACCGCACTCTCTAATCAAAATCAGGGCTATCAGCCACTAAGCTAAGTGCATTAGTGGCAAACTTAGGCCTATTAAGAAGGTTAAATAAAACCTTTTTATTTTATAGCTGGCCTAAATTTCGCTATTAGATAACATATACAGCCCTAATATTAATACATATTTATCCACCAAAATGGGAAAACAAGCCCATGCATATTATTATTATTATTATTATTATTATTATTACCGTGTCTTACTACCCGTTCGGGTTGTACGCACTTACGCTAATGTGTAATGGTAAGCTGATTGTGAGATGAAATGGAGGACCTACAGTTTATCGTGGAATCCGAACCACGGTGGAAACCTGACATTCCTCACATTCACAAGTTGTGATTAATACACGTCTTGTCAGAGGTGAAGGAAGGGTTTGGCAATCAGATAAATCTGTGCCGGGACTGAGGATTGAGCCCCGGACCCCCATCACAGAAGTCTGACACCTTACCCCTAGACTACCAGGACACCCATACATAATAGGACACCGTAAAAAGTGTTCATCTCGATTATTTTTTAAAAGGAAAAAGTATCTTCCGTCTAATAACATTAAAATATCCCATTAAATTATATTTAATTCATTACTTCACGACATTAATTTTAATCTAATGAAATTAAATAAATACCTTTATCACAGGTAATGAATGTTTCAAGTTCTTGACTATAGCTCAGTAGACCAGGGTTCAAGACTCCATGTGTATACGAAGGATCTACATAAATATTCATGATATTCACGCCGACGAGATCAACGTATGCACTAAATAATATGGTCCCTTATCGACGGTTTATTGATTATCTTAAATGTATTTGCATTATGCATTCCTACGGCTTGTGTTTCGAAGCTTTCACTTTTGAGAACTCATGTTAATTTTAACGGCTTTAATACAAAATATAATAACCTTGGTCAAGGTCAGTAGCTCTATATTTGTAGGCCTAAAGAAAGCACTTCCTAATTCAGCAATGTTGACATTCATATAATAATTTAGCAACGTTTAAAATTAATAAATCTTAATCTTCCTAACTTAACAACGTTAAAGTATACTCTACATACTTTATGGCATTAGGAACTCGAAATTTCATTGCCGAATTTACAAAAGTACGCCACCTAACCCTATCTTAAGCTAGTTTTATCCAGTCCACCTCATTACACCCTATTCCTATCTTAAGCTAGTTATACGCACTCCACCTCATTACACTATATCTCTATCTTGAGCTAGTTCCATCCGGTCCACCTCATTACACCATATCTCTTTCAGGTCCATTCTAATGTTATCCTCCCATCTGCGTCTAAGTCTTCCCAATGGTTTCTTCCCATTGGGTTTGCCAGTCAATACCTTGAACACGGTTATAGATTTTTCCATTCGCACTGCATGTTCTACCCACCGTAAACTACGAGGCTTGGTTATCCTAACATTGACCGTGTGATGAGTACAGGGTATGCAATTCATCATTATGTAACCTCATCCAGTCCCCTGTATCCTCATCCTTTTTTTTTGGACCAAATATCTTCTTAAGCACCTTGTTTTCGAACACTCTAATTTTTTGTATGTCATGTAAGATAAGATACAATATTCCACATTATTCCACATTTATTCTGAGTTTTACATTCCTAAACAGCAGGCGAGATGTCAACAACTTACTGACCGAGTTATAGCAGGCATTTACCAATGTATTCTTTTTCCTAATTTCCAATCTAATATCGTTATTGCTAGCTAAAACTGTTCCTAAATATTTAAACTAATTATTCTAAATAAATTTGCAACGTTTGAATATACTTTGATATTCCTAATTTAGCAACGTTTAAATATACCTTGATATTCCTAATCAACAACGTTAAACTTTAACATCACCCTCTTCGGTGGCTGCGTGATCTAAGCTAGAGCTAGAAACCATTTAGAAATAAAAAATAAAAGCCTACTCTCAGTAAACCCGTGCCGGAATTTAAACCCCGACCTCCCCGCTACCGGCAAGCCAGACTAGACACGATTGAGGTTTAGTACAAGTGTTCACCAAGTCGGGTTTCACTAAATAGTTTTTTTTCAGCCTCATCCGGGATCAAACTCGCATCCTCTCTACCGGTGCTTGAACCCTTTGAGGAGGTCTGTCCAGGTAGATGAGATACTGCCAATCATATGATGCGCTTAATATTTACGAAACCTTTAAAAGTACACAAGTTTAGTGTTTACTGGAATGAACACAAAACTATTTTCTATGGCTCTATATATAATATAGACTTATAAAAATAGTTTAAGATTGGATTATAGGGACGTGAGAAACGGTGTTTTTGAAGTTTTTATCTCAAACATTTTTTTTGTCAAAAGAAACCAAATATTGCTGCGGTAGAAAGATAGAGTTTGATTTTCTTCACATTGAGACCGAAAAATTTCTGTAATATCTGTCAAGGATGTCCTGGAATTTAATGACAACTTTTTCTCTTCATTTCAAAAGTTTCCCATATAATGCCACTAAGCTAATGACAGATATTCAACAACTGTTGACGTCACCATGTGAAGAAAATTAAATTTATGCTTGTACTGAAACAATATTTTATTTATTTTGACAAAAAAAATGCTTTGCTATAAAAAATGAATAAAAAACCCTGCCCTTTTATCGCCTCCCTTGCATTCCCACCTTAACAGTTGACATTTTCCACTCTGAAAATTCCAAAAATCCACATGTTTTTGTTGACCTAAATGCCCTTGAAACGAAAGGTTTACTGGAATAAGATCATAAAAAGGAACTTTTTGAATCGAAAGATGTATGGGGGTGGGAGGTGGGCTCCAAGAACAAATTGTATTGTCATTTATATTTTCCTCCTTCCCTGTTTGTTCTCCTACTACCGGAAAGCTCCACCAAGTAATGATATAAGCTTACCTGGTTTATGGCGTTTAGAAATTTCCGACTATTTTAGCGCCTAAACTAATTAGCTTACACCATTTCATCTCACAATCGCCCTACCATTACACATTAGCTTAAGTGCGTATAATACGAACGGGTTGTAAGACGCGGTGCTAATAATAATGATAATAATAATAATTAGCTAATATGGGAAAAACTCATTGATATAAGAAGCTGACGTAAAAACATAACACCCCCGATGCAACCAGACGAGACCAGTATCGTACGTAGGATTGAGAAGTTGGGGATGGTCAAGGGGAGTTTCCCCCAACCGCCAGAGACAAACATTGTTTTACCATTATATACATCTAGAATATTTTTTTTTTGAAAGGTCTTTTATTGATACCTGGAAATTGATAATTTAAAATTTTTACTATTATAAACGTGATAATATAACAAAATAATAAATAAATAGACCTAAATTAAAGTTGGCCTAGCCGTCACATAGGCCTAATGTCACAAAAATCACTGATTATTTATAATAGGTAAATGTATAGACAATGTGAAACTCCTAGATGGAACCACGTGTGAAACTAGGAGATTTAGAACCGTCCGAGATCTTCAGGACTTGGGCCACTTCCTAGACTGCAAGAACATAAATTGAGACTACTAGGGAGGATCAACACAAGGAGGTGTGGCACTTGATAATCTCTTTGCTCACAATGTTTAACTGGTCATAACCTCCCTCTCCTCCATTTTATTTTCTCTTCGGATCTGCGTAGATCTCCCCAAACTACTGTAGGGGCCCCCTCAAGCACCCGCGTGGGTATGCTACTGGGCGAGACTAAAACCTCGAACTTCCCTCATCACTGGCCTATGTA
Organism: Timema bartmani; assembly: GCA_902151455.1. Taxonomy (NCBI): domain Eukaryota; kingdom Metazoa; phylum Arthropoda; class Insecta; order Phasmatodea; family Timematidae; genus Timema; species Timema bartmani. The sequence continues at coordinate 81,470 of CABFWB010001258.1, forward strand.
GAAACTGACTGTTTAAACCACACGACCACCTGTGATGACATTTGTATCGTTGTTACGTTGATTAAAAATAAAACTTTCGACGCTTTAAACTTGATAAAAACCTTACGACCCTATTAAGGCGAGAATTCTTTCGCTCTTTTGTGGTATCCTTTAAGCCGCACTTGTGGTAGTATGGTCTAAGGCGTCAGGAACGCAACAGACTGGACTTCCATGATGGGGGATATTGGGGTTCGAGTCCCCATCTAGTATAAAACAACAAAAATGATAAATCTAGTCACTATTTTACTAAGCATTCGAACTTACAAACTTTTTCAATAAAGATGGTGATTAATTTTTAACTACTACCCACTTCGGTGGCTGCGTGATATAACGCGCCAATCTCGTGTTGGACTAGACTGCCAAAGATGGAGAGATCGGGGTTCGATACCGGTCGGTTGCACTGAGGATGGTTTTCCTAAATGGTTTTCCACTCTCTCTCTCTCTCAACCCAAATGTGGGTGCATTTAATCTAAATTAAGCCTTCTTAATTCCTAACCCATTAGTGTAACTAGTACATAGGCGTATAACCTGAATATGTAGTAAAACGCGGTGCTAAAAAACAAAATAAAATTAAACTAAATTGATAATAGTTGTGTTTCAAGGAAAGGAAAAACAAACTTTTCTTATCTAAATAAATTTTAATTCTCACCGTCACATTTAACATTCACATATACACTTTCTACATCCATGTGTCGTCCTTTTTTTATGTTAGTGTTGCGTAGAAAGAAAGAAAAAAAATTGAAACAGCCACAAATATAATTATTTTTATTATTTTAATTTTTTATTATAGATTTGCACATATTATTTGCGGCATTACTCAAGATAATACATTATAAAATGAGTTGTAGCATTTTGTGTACAAAGATATGACCTCATTTTCTTATTTTGAAATTTGTAGAAAAAGTCAATTTTTTTTTTCGGAAGTTTCTTTTTTATAACAACATGTTCTACAGCAGCAAATGATTACACTGTTGACAGCAACGACAAAGATCACAGTAACAAGACAGATATAACAGTAGCACAATAATGGCGGTGTTTGTGTGTATCAATTTGACTTTTTGAGAGTTCTGTTATTATTTTTGCATACACATACACATGTTGTTTTATTTGTAAGACACTTAGTTGTATTTTTAAATTATTATTGTTATTATTTTCTTGAAATATTTATATATTTAGCTTCTTCTTCTTCTTTTTCTGCATAAATAAGGTATAGTCCATGCACATCAAAGTGACCAACACAGTCATGGAAACATTTTTTTAAAAATATATTTTAGTTTTAATACGAGGCTGTGTTAATTTAATAAGGTACATTTATGGAAACTTAAGGGTATGTTTCAAAAGATGAGTTTCATTTTCAAATTAAATAGGATTATAAAATAAATGGGATACATATATTTAAAACTGGCAGCATTAGTTAATGTAGTTAAATTATGTTGATATTTCCCCCCTACCTAATCTTTAATATGATAAGATATTAAGAGGTTTCAATAGTTTCTTTTAAAAAAAACTGCTTCACAGTATTATCTTTAAATTGAACCGTTTTGTTTTACATATAAAAATATTTAATCGTAGGTTACATCAATAAACTGTATACATACTGCTTATAGATTAGCATCAAATACAAATCAAACAGGACCAGAATGCTATGCAATTCACGACACTTTTTTCTTTAGTGACGTAAGAATGTTGAAGGGGAATTGGTGATGTCATTTTAGTCCTTGCCAGGGAGATGCCATTGAGATATAATTATTTACGTTTCAGAGAAAATGGCTAGGCGTAGCACTAAGTGTATCGTCACGCTATTTTAAACATTTCTGCTTCGTCAAAAATCTCTTATGCTATCTTATTTTAAATAAACAAATGTTTCAAGAAATATTTAAAATTTCAGGCTCACACCGAAACGGCCCCTTAAGTGTTCGAGAACTCTTGAACCAAAATACCGAATAATGGTGTTTTTTTCATTCGTCAAATTGAAGTGGACATTTGAAGGTTTATAGACCTTTATTACAGGAAACAATTACCCTTATATCTCTTGCACATAGCTTGATCTAACCAGGGAATTAAAAAAGAAACGGGTTTATATTTTATAGCAACTATTTGAATTAGTTAATCTAAGGATAAAGAATAGGGAAGGAAAATAATTTGAAGTAGCTTCTCTCAAACTATGGTACGCGTACCATAAGGGGTGCGTGAATAATTTCAAAGAGTACCTACGCGACGTACCATTGAGTTTTATTAATCACAACTGTTTTTAGATCATATTAAGTCTGATAAACAAATTGAAGTAGATTTTGGCGTGAAGTATTTTATTCCATTTGTCATGGTTTTGGTATGCTTGTCACTAAAGTTTAGTAAAAAATTAGGGATAACAATTGATTATGCATTAGATAGCGGTGTTTATGTCAAATCATTTAATTTTGTTTGCTTAGTTCATTTGGTAGCATGACTGCCTACTAAGATAAGGGTCCCGGGTTAAATTCCTGGCACAGACAAAAATATATTATTAGTTAAATGTGTGTTTACTTTTTCACAGCGATGAATAAACAGCCGGTTCTAGATTTAAGTTCGTTTATAAGTCGTGTGCTGATAAAATCGGTAGGTCCAGAAAGTGCACGTTAAAATACCTTAAATAAATTTAAACTTTTTTTTTGTGATGTTTTAACATATGAAGGGTACAGGGGAAAAGGATAAAGTTATTGTTGCAATCTGTTAGACAATCATGATAACTTTCTAATGAACTTTAGATTATGGTTAAGAGCGGTCTGTCATATTTAAATTAATTTAAACATTTATTTGCTGGAGTCCTTATGGGGCTTAAATATAAAGGTTGTTGTCATGGGGAGTGTCTGTCTGTATGGCGACTTTACCCCTGTACCCTTAATAAGTCCGACCATCCGATGGTTAGACAATGGCCGTGAAATGAGTACGCAACTGGAAAAAATTCAGGAAACACTGATTTGAAGAAATGTCTGTACATCAATTTAAATAATTGAACTAACATGTCTGTAACGTATGCACACTATATGGGCCCAAAATATATAATTTGTTACCCGTTTCAGTGGTCGCGTGGTCTAAGGAGTCACTCTCACCGTAGACTGGACTGCTGATGACGGAGAGATCGGGGCTCGAATCCCCATTGAGTCTACTGAGGGTGGTTTTTACCTAAATGGTTTTCCACTCCATATACACGTAAATTCGGGTGCACTGCCTATAATTTCAAGCTTCCTAATATCTAACCTCATTACCGTAATTGGTACATATTCGTAAAACCCAAACGGGTAGTAAGACGTGGTGCTAAAAATTATATATGTATACTATTGTTTTTGCAGGAGATTTAAATGCAAGTACGACTACTAACTTCTGGAATGGAATTTGTAATTAACTCCAAATCCCTCAATATCTAGCCTGTATTCATATCACCACAAAGACTTGCCTCGAGTAACTATAATTAAGTTTCTGAAGCCTTTCCTAAGCGCCACTTAACTTTTGTAGTGCAATAGTTCAAGCGTAGTGTTATACAAAACATTATGAAAATCAAAAAATAATAATAATAGGAAAAATCTGAAAACAAATTCAGGTTATACAATAAATAATATTCTACTACAAGGGGAAAAAAAGCTAACCATTTCAGTTGTCTTCATGATTACCTAGGGGCCTAACTACTCTCATTTTGATAACACCTTATTCAACTTGATCTTCTATAGGAATACACACTAAACATTTCATCACTATATGGTTCATTTCCACTGCGATTATTACTGTAATCTAAAATATTAATAATATCTCTTTCAAACACTCCACGCTTGGTTCAACAATACGAAGCAACTGACACAAGGACACTTTATATATATATATCTTAATATATATATATTTATATATATATATATATATCTTAATATATATAATTCTTCTGTATGTGTGTATGTCACTGAACTCCTCCTAAACGGCTGGACCGATTTTGATGACATTTTTTGTGTGTGTTTGAGTGGGTCCGTGGATGGTTTATATTCACAATTGGACCCGGTAGGTAGCGCTGCAATCGAGTTCTAGGAATTTTTTTTAGTTTTTAGGGATTTTTTTTTGGGGGGGGGNGGGTGGGATCAATAAAATAAAATTAGCTGTACCCGGCATACAAATTTGTAAGCAAGCTTCGCGATTTTTTTCGATACAACTGATATTTGTGGAGTTGTGGGCGAAATGCCAAAAATGAAAAGATGTTTTATTTTGTATTTTGTCTTGACAAACACTGAATTTGTAATATTTGTGTAACTCACTAATTGGAGTTCATTGTGAATTTGTAATTGTGATGATCACATAGTATTTGTTTTACTATCGAAATCAATTATGCCACCCAAACGAAAAGCCAACGTTCGGGCAGGAGACAACGTCTGTCGGCTCCGCTAGTATATATATATATATAGCCATAGAGGGCCAGAAAACTAGCTGGGGAAAAAATAAAGCTCGCAAAGACTTGTCTTTCCTGCCATCTTCTGGTAAATGCTTGGACTTCTTGCAGAAGATGGTAAATTTTTACATCTATTACTGTTTCCAGCCTGTGGCCCGGATCAGTATTTTATCCAAGTAATGTATTTCCCACTACCGGCTTGCTAGCTAGACCTATAGTAGAGAAGACAATTGTAGATGCCTTACAAATTACTGGACAATCCGGTTGACGTCAGAGAAACCAGATCTGTTCCAACCCATACTAGGACCAAGGTCTATTTGTGTGTATGCTTTGACCTACTACCCGTCCTGACTAAGTATAAAGTGGCCTACCTTCAATTACGTATTTTTTTCTGCGGGTTGTAGGGAGGGGAGGGGTGGATAGGGAAGTATGTTCTTACGGGGGAAGGGGGAGAGGGTTGGAATCCATATTACCTAGGGTTTTTTCCCCTCAATGTTTGGGGTGAAACAATATATATATATATATATATATTAATTATTTAACTATAAAATTTCACTTATTCATGATGTGTTGTACCTAATTTTACTGAATTAAAGTACTCTAAAGTTTCATATCACTATATTTATTACCAATTATTATGTCTAAAAGTAACCAAAGGATTACAATAATCTAATTTACCAAATCGTAAAAAATTACGTATGATAGAGAAGGAGGGGGTGGTGGAAAATCTTACGATCCCTTACGTGAGGAAGGGGCAGGGGAAGAGAGGGGGTATAAAATCACGAGAAAAAAAAAAGCCTTGGGTAATTTAAGGCCGGCCCCAAATGTATAAACAATCTCGTTGAGAGAGATTGGAAAAACATGTAGCAAAACAAACCTTAGTACACTCAGCCAGGTCTCGATTCTAGACCTTCCCGTTACATGAAATGCTAGACCAGACTAGACTGACGCCTTTTTTTCCACGCGACCACCAAGGTATACTAACTTGAAATTTAACTTCCCTTAATCACAACTTGTGAATGTGAGGAATGCCAGGCCTCCACCGTGGTTCGGATTCCACGTTAAACTGTAGGTCCTCCATTTCATCTCACAATCACCCTAACATTACACATTAGCGTAAGTGCGTATAACCCGAACGGGTAGTAAGACGCGGTGCTAATAATAATAATAATAATAATAATAATAATAATAATAATAATAATAATAATAATAATAATAATAATAATAATAATAACTTCCCGATCTTTCATCCACGAACAAGAAATGTAAACCTAATGAGATGTTTCACTAAATTTAGATTATGGAAACTAGTAACAATTCATGCTGTTGAGGTTAATCTCAGCTCAGAAAAGAATCATATTTGAACTACTAATTGTATCACTATTTGTTAATGGTAGTGGCAAATGAGTACTTAAATTTTTAGATATGAAAGCGAAGGGGAAAAATAAAATTCCTGTAAAATAATCATAAATAAAGAAAATATATGAGTATACTAGAAAGATAAAAAAAAAAAGGCTGGAACTAGAAACATAAATTTTTCAAATACTGATAAAAAAACAGCGTCTTGTGATTTTTTTTATGTAGATAAAAGAAAATAGTTTGATTTAAATCACCAAACGGACTACAATAAACCCTTTTCAGGGGTTTTGTTTTGATTTAATTTACCGAAATATAAAAAGCAAATCAAATCGAATATTGAAAAAGGGTAGACAATTCAATAAACGCCATATCGAGTTTTGCCAGCACAAATCCTATTTGATGAAAACTTGCTGACTTCTCATTTTGATTTAGATTTCAATTTTGTTAGATATTTTCATTGAGTTCCACTCTAGTATTGAACCACTTCAAGTTTTTATGAAAAAAAGTTATTTAAAAGCAAGTGAAAAAATGTGATTGCAAGCTTTAGCACTATCCTATTCAACCAGTTAACAAAGACAAACAATACCTTGACTATAGTATGGTATGTCGACCACAGTATGGTATGTTAAACACAGTAGTACGTTGACCACTTAATTATGTTGATCACAAAATGATATATTGACCCCATAATAGTATATTTCCCAAAATATGAATCATTCACCACAGCATAGTTTATTAACCACATTGTGGTACGCTAACCATGGTATGGTATGTTAACTACAATATGGTATGTTAAGTACACTACTGTATGTGGACCACAGTGGTATATTGATCACTGTCTAGTATGTTGACTAAAATATGGTATATTGACCATATAATTGAATGTTGACCACATAATTAAATGTTAACCACATAATTGAATGTTGATCACATAATTAAAAGTTAACCACATAATTGAATGTTGATCACATAATTGTTTGTTTACCACTCTGCCTTACAATATGATTTAAGAATGACCCTGAACACGGGACGATTCCTCGATAGCTCAGTGGTTAGAGCATTGACGTACCAAGCCAAAGGTCCCGGGTTTGATTCCCGTGTCCAGGTATCATTTTTAAATTTTCAAAATACAATGTGGTATGCAGAGCACATATTAATTTTATGTTGACCTCAGTATGGTATATTGACCACAGAATAGTATGTTGATCATATAATGTTATATTGACCACAATGTGGTAAAATGATCACAAAATGGTATACTGGCCACAGAATGGTATGCCAACTACATAATTGTATGTTGACCACAGTAAAGCATATTAATTTTAGAATGTTATCTTGACCACAGTAAGCGCTAACTTCATTTCACTTGTTACTAAAGAAGTGACCATTATATCAATTACTAAACGATATGGTTATTGGTTTATTACGAAAAAAACTGGCCTTACATCAGAATGAACCATAATTTTGTGTTATACTTATTCTCTGACAAACTCTTTATTATCTATATTTTTAAGGTTCTTGCTTCAATTCACCATATAACCTAGGTAATCTCATATGTTTTCTAGTTTTACTGTATGAGTATTTACTTGATTTTCTTTATTCATTTAAACCTCTTTATAACTTATTCTTAGGCGTTCCTTTCAATTAATTAATATCATAACTCTCCTTACTAAATCACCATGAATTTAACTAACATAATTTTGTGTTAGTATTCAATATTATTGTTGTTTTTCAATGTGAAATGTATTTAAAAATTATTTCCACATGCCATAGTTCAAAGACAGTTCTTATGCATTTCTGTTGATAGCTTTAAAGAATCTCAGAAAACATATTTTAACAAATTTATGAAGCTAACATGATTTTCCTTTTACGTTTAGATATTTTTAACGTGAATATGTTTTTTTACTAAAATTATTAAAGGATTTATTTGAAATTTTGAATTAAAGTTTTATTTTAGTCCAGGATTATCTCAAAGATAAAAAATTTCTATTGGATGTCAAAGTAAATGATTAATTGTATTTAAACTCAGTTTTAAATGTTATGGTGAAATAATATTTACATTTGAAGCATTTTAATTATATTATACCGATTTGTTACTACCTACACGCTTCAGTGGTCTCAAAATATACTAGAATGCCGAATATCGTGGTTTGAACCCGGTCGGGAGTACTGAGGGTGGGTTTTCCTAATTGGTCTTCCACCCTCCCTCCACGCAAATTTGGATACATTTCCTCTGAATCCCACCTTACTAGTCCCTAATAAATTTCTGTAATTGGTACATAGGTGTATAACCTGAACGGCTAATAAGACGCGGTGCTAAAAATATGTTACTACTTTTGAAGACTTTTTGTTTCATTCATAGCAAGCCCAAGTTTCAAAACAAAACAATAAATATTTATTTTGATTGACATATTTCAAGTAATGCTTGACCATTTATTTACTACTCTCTAAATAATGTCTTGAAGAGAAATAAAAGCATTTACGTTTCAAGTTGGAATAATCTTTAGATAACGGCGGTAGCCTGGAATGGTTATGGAGGATTTGGTTTCTTCTTTAAAGCGGTGACCACATATATATTAGAGTGTATATAAAGTAACTGGAATATTGTAACATTTAAATTCTGTTAGTTTTTCAGAAAATATTATGTTTTATTATAAATTATACTAACTGGTGGTTCTATGCAGTGATAGCTGCAGAATATTATGTTAAAATGTGTTCAAACATTTTATCGGGAAAAGTTATGGAGAATGAGGCCTCACTTAACCTTATACTTAGAGGTCTACTCGTCAAAGGCTTTCTACTTTCTAAAGATTTTGATCTTCCAATGCTTAATTTTAAACAAAATGTATATTTCCCCCCTTCATACCACGTTGAGAAATTATAAAAGATCTTACTATACCAGCTACCTATGTCTATATCTACGGCATGTATACACTGTTGCCGTAATTAATGATCTATTTGTTGCATCATATTCCCTAAGTAATAATTGAGTTTTTTTTACTATTTTTAACTAAAGGGAAATATTTTATTTACGATATACAATCATACACAAACCAGAGTTTCCATGGTGATGTAAACAAATAATGATTATACAGATGAACCTCTTCGCACTCAACAAAAATCTGGGAATTGGCTATAAAAACAGGTTTTAATTGTAAGCTACTATCTTTTACGACATCCTGGACGCCTAGCCTTTAAAATGAGTGATCGCAAACCTGGTAGAGCCGTTTTTATCATATTTTAAATTCTCGTTCATTAGAATTAGTTCCTTTTCCGGCGAACTTTGAGTAAACGCATTACAATTTAAGCAATTGAACAAATTCTGATTAAAATTAGGTCCACCCAAGAACTTGAAAGACATTTCGTCGTTCCTTTAAAGTTCCTTTGAGCAAATTATAACTTTTTTTTGTGCAACCTAACTGTAATACATTTCTGGGAAATTCATTAGAGATGGGTTACAAGCTGTCACTGACAGTCTGATTTTGGATATATTTTAATTGGTTTAGTGTTCTATTATGGTAGTTATTATTTTGTTGATTAATTGGTTCTTTGAACTTAGTATTGAAAATTAAATTTAAATAAGTCCTACTGTGATAAGTGTTAGATATTTTTTACTGATACCTTTTTTTGGCACTGTATGCCAATGAATAAATATAAAAAGGAGCTAAGGAACTTGCTCAGTCACTTTTAATATGAACCTGAACTTGTTAAGTTCATTATATCAGAACTTTATGAAAAAGTTCACATTTGGCAGATTGAATTGCGACTTGTTCACAATATTTTCGAAACTTCACTAGCAATTCTGTATTTACATTTAACTAATTGAAATAGACAACACATTCTGTTTTAACAAAATGCAATCACATTAGTTCCAAACAAAATAAAATGTATTCACAATGTAAAACAAGCTTGAGGATACAAAATGTATAATATAATATAGAGGTCGGGTTCAAGACATGATAGTGACTAGGGATCGGATTTTTCGTTGATTAAAAAAGTACCAATAAAAAGTTTATAAATATAAAAAATAGACAATTCTATTTACTGTAAAATTAATATTCACACTAAAAAAATGTTTTACATAGCTCACAGTTTTCCCCGTTTACTTTATAAGGCAGGGATTTGAATATAAGAATAAATTTATATTAAAAAAAAGGACTAATATTGATTTCGAGTGAATACTTCAACATATAATTTTGTTCACTTCATTTACTCTGAGAGGCAGCAAGATTTACTTACTTGTGTCCACTAAGGTGTAACTTATATCGTTGGACCATAGTGAGTCCTGTCACGGTAAGATTTCATAGTAAATGTGGTGTACATGGACAAAGTTTCAATATTGAATGTCTCCCGGTCGTCCTTAGGCAGATAATGTCAATGCTACGGATAAAGTACAACCCGAAAATTATCCAGATAATCTTGACGTTATCCAAAATACGTAGATAATGTTGAGTGAGAGGTGGTTGAGTAATGTTTTTCAAAGTTTATTCAGATAATATTGATACTATCCACCCGCACTTGGATAGTGACGATTTATATGGTTGAGGTTAGGTTAGGTTAGGCTAGGTTAATTTAGATTAGGTTAGATGAGTTTAGGATATGTTAGATTAGTTTAAGTTAGGCTAGGTTAAGCAAGTTTAGATTAGTATAAATGAGTCATTTCGAATGTTAGCGAACCCTACCATGATCCAATTTCGAAATATTATTTAAAAATAAAATCGGTATTGAAACTTGGTTTTACAAATATTATTCAACTTGATCCAAGTCTTCCTGGCTAGTGTCGATATCATCCGGATAGTGTCGTAAATAAAATAAATTACTTTTTATCTCTGAATTTATCCACTGACCTTGGATAATAAATACTGACATATCCTACCTAATCTAAACCTTATCCAGATTTCATACATTACCCGTAACATATATATATATCAGCAGGAAGCACGTTATGGAAGGTCTTATTTCGTACCATAATTCTACTGTATAGTAGTATTTTGGTAGGATAAAAGACCTTCAGAACGGACTTAAAAGCTACCGTTCCAGAAGACCTTTTATCCTATCAAAATACTCTTTACAGTGGGATTGTGGTACGAAATAAGACCTTCCAGAACGCGCGTCTTACCGAAATTAGAGTGTACATTCTACCGCACACGATGTTTGACTCTGGGCGAACATACGACCTTTAACCCCTGAGGATTTCCGATACTTCCAACATCACAGTGTGTCTCGGGGTTCCTCTGGAATATTTTGTTTAGTTTTCTTTGACGCAAGCATCCCCTACAGGCCTTGGTGTAGCCTTTTATTTCGTCCTTGAGCTATATTTCCATTGAAGTATACAGTGGGGGGAAGGTTATCAATACATAAGAGTGAAAACTCCTGGAAAGTGAAGAAAATGTACCGCAATGCAGGTCGGCCCCATTTCGAACGCTTCTACTATCGAAAACCTTTACGACTTGTTTGATGCAAGCTATCTTCTCTCTCTTTCACTTTCTCACCAATGATGATTGTCAAGGTCATGTATCAGTTTGTTTTTGTCACGTGATTAACTGTGTTTGTCTACCACGAAGAGGCTGGTATGTGTGAACTCAACTTGGATACCTCATAAACCCATTTTTATACTTGAGAATGGATCAAAATACCTGTAAGAACCTTTTAGTGATTTCCCATTTAAAAAAAAATCAACAGTTATTTGTAATGTATATATTTATATATAATATATAATATTTAGCACCGCGTCTTACTACCCGTTCGGGTTATACGCTTAAGTACTAATTACGCTAATGGATTAGGAAATTGGGAGGGTTGAATTTAGAGGAAGTGAACCCGCATTTGCGTGGAAAACCATTGAGGAGAAACCACACCCAGTTCACCCGACCGAGATTCGAACCTCTATCTCCCCGTCCTCAGCGGTATTTGTAATGGTTTAATATAATTTCTAACCTGCGAAATAACTATTGTAGCCCTATTGCTTGGAAAAATATCAACCCTAGAGTAGGTTCTGGTTAATTCGCCATTGGATAATTAGAAAAATCTGATGGTTCGAACCCATCATGATTACCTATGAAATTCCTATTCAAATCAATTATTGTAAAAAATAACTTTTAATTAGGATTTTAAAAAGAAAATAGTTGGATAATTCGAAGCCTATATACATTGTTAGGTAATTTTTTGAGATAGTACTAATTTCAAACCTAACTTAACGATCTTTATTAAATCACCTCATATGCCAAAAATGTCAAATGATGTTTTCTAGAATAGGGGATGTGTGCGATCGGCTTTCAATCGTTTCTGTGTAACAATGTAATCATGTTTCACCCGGCGTGTTGCGCGACCTCAAAGATTTTAATTCCGCGATTTAATTTATGTTAATTTGTTCAGGTTTTTATATTTTGTGTTTTTTGTTTGTTTTTGTTTTTGTATATATGTATATTGTGTATGTGTGTTTTAAATAGCATGTATAAAATGTGTATACTTATATGTAGTAGATTTTGAGGTTATTGACTTATTACCAGTTGCGTACATACTCACAAAATTGGTTAATTCAAATGTTAGATATTTCGATTTTTTTACATAGTTCTTGGGCTTCAAATTAAAAAAGTTCTTCTGTATTTAGTTTATAGCTCCCAAATAATGTTCATAGTTTCTTTATAATATTTTTAGTTCCATGTGAAGCAATTGAAAATGCAAAACTCTCTTAGAGTTTCCTAAAATATATCTAAGAAAAATAATGGTTGAAAAAAAAAATCAATCTAAGAATCCGATCCCTAATAATGACAATTTATTTAGGATATATAAGAGTTTCAAAGTTCACCATTTTGTAGCTTATAAATAAGAACGTGCAAGATTTTTATGATAACATTTTTAGGGAGAATACATTACAATGATGCATTCATTAACAATGATTATATTCGCAATTCTTACCATTTATTCTCTCGAAAGAAAGAACAATTAAAAAATCTCATGAACCATCTTTCACGAGTAATTATAATGCACACAAGTACAAGCCGTTTTTTTTAAAATATTTCTTTACAAATCTTTTCAAATATAAATACAATTTTTAAAATTCATTTTATCTTAACACTTGTAATATATGTAATGAAAAATATATATATATATGTGCCATATAATATATTATAGACTTGCCATTTTCAAAATGGTAATTAATAATACTACAAATATTTTACATTACTTTAAGTATTATGTTTGATCTAAGCTATACAAACAACAAAAACATATCCATGCTCGAAATTGCAGTTAATTGGTAGTAACTAGTGAATACAGAATTAATTATGTGCAGGATATTGTTTCAATAATTTAATGTTGCAGTATTTAAATTAACTAATACCTGAATAATATGTTAAAAATTAATATGTTGGGAAAAGTTTATATAATATATTTAAATTAAGATTATTTAGTAATGTGTTCTTATTTTACCATTAATATGGACTACATAGTATTTAGGATATATTATAGCTTTTTACCATTTTATGTGTGTAATTCCAGATACATGTTATTAAAACAATTATTTTGTCATCCATAGCAAATAGAGGAGAAAATTAATAGCAATACCTAAGATAACAAATAATAACATTAAAAATAAATTATTTTCTAGTCAAACCAAGGTAAAAAATCGCCTTTGCAAAACTTTATTACTTGTTAAAATCGCAGGGCTTGCAGTAATTACAAGCAACAGTTCAGATGTTTTGTGAGTTTTGTGCAAATACACATACCAAATATATTTTTAAGTTCTCACCCACTTTTCAATGAAATCGGTAATCCGGTATTAATAGCCCTTTGTGCTCACGATGACAAGCTGTTTGATAAATATTATATAATATTGTTTAAATAAATTACATCCCTCTCTAAATGAAACATGTGTATTGAAAAAGCTCTGCTATGTGTAGTAATAAAAATGTGTGTCTCCTTTATAAAAAAAAAGTATTGCAAAAAGACGAACTTATGCCAATACTCTTAATATTTAAATTAGTAATATGTACCATTGATATACAAATAAATATAATACTCACGTGTACAATTAACTGCCATTTCAAACATTGCCAATTTTAAAGATTGAACAAGAGAACATATTAAAAAATAAAATAAGAATTTCCTTGAATGTCGGAGAATGTAGCCATTTAATTAAAGATTGCAGTTCCATTTATATGTTCACAATATGCTATAACCTTTATTTATGTACACTGAGCAAAGGTTTTGTACAACTAAATACAGACTGTTCACATAAAGTTCTGAGTATTTTATTTAATAATTTTGCTGGAAGAATGTATTCATTTATTTAGTTAATTTACTTTTATGACTACTATTTAAATCAAAACATAGCTGTTACTTTAAAATAGTGAAATTCAAGATATAGTTAGTGGATTAATGTTCTCTTCATGTTTTAATATATTGTTTGAAAATAAATTTAAAAAAATTCTTAAAACATAAAACTATCACCAAGATCAAAATAATTTATCAACAAGCTCAAGGCAGTTTATTGATTTCAGATGCATTTGAATTATTATTTAATTATTGTGTTAATTTAATGAAATTATCTAAATCTAATGTAATCTTTAAGTTTATACATTATTATTCTAGGAACGTTATACATTATTCAATTCAAAACTTAAATTCTACATAATAAGGCTAGAAATAAGAAACTTGTCTAATCAATTTCCTATAAAACTAGTACTCCACCATTTTGATAGCTTGTTGACATGGTATTTAGCCAAACTGGAGGTTATTTTATACGTGGAGGATTTTCCATCGTATTACCCCCTCCCCCTTCTTATCTCTCCGCTAGTGCGGGTGCTTTCCTCCAAGCCCCCTCATTCTACCAGACAGGTTGATTCTATAGATATTGGCCTCACTCAACGTCATAGTTAAAGGTTTACTCTTCAAAGTTATCAAATTTCTATAGGTCTTGAGCTTTCGGTGTCTAATTTGAAACAAAATATAATATGAATCAAATAGCCAAAGCTATTATTTATGCTTTTAGTGAGGATTACTCTATCTAGATATCATATTCTGAAAATTGAAAAATGACAACCTGGACACGGGACAAGGTCCCGGGTTCGATTCCCGTGTCCAGGTGTCATTTTTCAAATTTCAGAATAAAATATAAATATGTTATTCCCCTTCACACAACGATGAGAACTTTGAGACGGGTCCTTTTTCCAGCTCTCTATCCATTTGTTGAACCAAACTGCCTAAGATAACTTAGTTGTTTATTATTTTCAACCAAAGATAAATACTTTATTTACCGATACACAATCGTACACAAATAAGGTCTTCCATGGTGATGGAAACAAAGAACGAGTGTACAGCGCCACTGCGCCACAGCGCCACTGCGCACACAAAAGGAAAGGATGGACATTCTTTAAGAAAATTTGGATTTCACTGGAAACTACTATTTTGGACAATATCATAGACACGTAACCCTTAATATGAATGTTATTATGTCAAAAATAGGTTCGGACAAATTTTATTAGTTTCAATTAGGGCCCGCTGAGAGTGACATTATCGAATTATATATATATCTTAATATATATAATTCTTCTGTACGTGTGTATGTCACTGAACTCCTCCTAAACGGCTGGACCGATTTATGATGAAATGTTGTGTTTGTGTTTTAATGGGTCCGTGGATGGTTTATATTCACAATTGGACCCGGTAGGTAGCGCTAAAATCGGGTTCTAGGATTTTATTTTTATTTTTTAGGGATTTTGGGGAGGGGGGGTTTGGGGGGATCAATAAAATAAAATTATCTCTACCCGGCATACAAATTTGTAAGCAAGCTTCGCAATTTTTTTCGATACAGCTGATATTTGTGGAGTTGTGGGCGAAATGCCAAAAATTAAAAGATGTTTTATTTTGTATGTTATCTTGACAAACACTGAATTTGTAATATTTGTGTAACTCACTAATTGGAGTTCATTGTGAATGTGTATTTGTGATGATCACATAGTATTTGTTTTATTATCGAAATCAATTATGCCACCCAAACGAAAAGCCAACGTTCGGGGCAGGACAACGTCTGTCGGGTCCGCTAATATATATATAAAAATGCCTCAATACAGGCTACAATAATAGCTAAGTATGCAATTAGAAAAGTTTTTAATTTGGATACATAACGGAACCATTTTAAATTTTGGAAAGAGGCCCTCGTACTAGACAAGTATACAGTCTTAGGGGTCACTTTGCTCACGTTGATTAAGGTCAGACCAATTTCAGTGGTCAAAAGGTCTATGACGTCACTCATGTGGGCACGCGGACTGTTACTCCACTCCTGACTAGTTTCGTTTGTCGTTGACAGGTCGGTGTTTGAAATAAGACCGTGTGTATAAAGTTGTATACCTGGTTTTACTCTTACACTCTACTCAAATTTAGGGTACATTTACCTATAAAATTAAACCTTCCTCATCCTTTTAGTGTGAATATACGGATATCCACACATATTCACTGTGTGTGTACTGGTATTTGTAGATGTGAGTAGTTTTAAATAAAACAGATTTAATTTATTTCTCATTGGGATAAAATTTAATTTAGCAACGTAAACGTACATAGCAATGTATTTTGAAGTAAAAATAAAATGTATAGCTTACCTAAAGTATAAATATGAGGAAAATCACTGAGCCAACCCTACAATATGTAGCTCAGCTAGGTAAATGACACATTGATCAAAAGCCCAAATTTCGCATGATTTTCCAAATGCCATTTTACAAATAAAACAATTGATTTTATTTTTAAAAAAACTAGCAGGAATACCCAGAATTGCCCGGGGTAACCATGCAATGGATTACGTGGTTTCCTCGAGAACCGCTTTTAATTGCTTAAAATAGATAGAAAATAATCTCTCAATTTTATTACTTTTGACCCAGTTTTTAAATTAATTAAAAAAAAGTCAAATCCTAATTTTATAATTCTAGTTTCGAGTTGAACATGTTCCTACTCAGGGATAGTTAATTTTTAAATTTCATCCCTCTGCGTGCTATAGATATCACGTAATGCTCGTAACAGATACACAAATTCTTCATTTTATTAATATAAATGATCACAAATTAAACAAATAAATGTATTGATGATACTTTTTTTTTTGCAAAATTGTTGATCATGAATTAAAGCCAGATGATAATAAAAACACATAATTTAAATCAAAACATTCGTTTTGTTGTGCCACAGAAGTTGCAGTGTACACAATATTAGGTTTTTCATGTATGTTTTATGTTTAGTCAATTTTCCTTAATTGCAAATAATTTATACTTTAATTTACGCGATATATATGAATACATTATTCCAGTAAAATATTACTCTTAAATAAAAATAAACACAATAATAAAAATATACACAAACCCCTGCTCAAAATTAGTTGTTTTGCACATACAACACAGTTTACTTGAAGTATTTCACGCCATAAAATAAATATCATATTTTCAATATTTTAATACATACAACTTCTTGAATTGATTAATTTAAATTTTAAGGAAATTTACTCAATATCAATATAAATATTTAAAATGTTAAATCGTTAACTGAACCTTTATCATTCCACTAACGATCATAGTTATTAAATGATAACTATCATTGGGTATAAATGTATTGTAGTTGTATGTGAATTTAAATTAATCTAAAGGGAATATTTAGAAAATGAGATATTTGATGTTCTATTAAATGCAAATCTTGAACACATATTACATGTATTTGTTTTTATTTAAAATAGATTTTGAATACTTACACTATAGTTAACCTTAAATTTGCCATTAGTTTTAATCACTGTTTAGAATAAAATATTCAATAGTTTAGTTTCCAGATTTAATAGAATTTACTAAAGAATTAATATTAATTTCTTTCTACATTTACAATATATTAATAAAACAAATATAACAGAGCTTAGATAAAAGGAGATTAAGCCAGTATTTTCAGGTTTGATAATTTTGGCTTACTAAAATATTAACACAAAATTATGTTTAAAGTTTAATAAAAAAATTCAAGAAGTTGTAGATATCTGTTGCTTATAATAACTTAAATATATATTCGCTTTTGAAAATCATTATCACAGCAATCATGTATGGTCACAAACTGTACATCATAATTTGCCGATCAACATAAAACCGAGTAATTTATAACATAAATAATTTAACATTTACTTAATATTTTCAAGGTAGTTTTTTTTTTACAAAATACCATTCTAAATTTTTATAACACTTGGACGTGATTATAGTTTATGCCCACCGTCATTCATCATGGTTTTAGAACATTTTTTTTAAACACGAAAGGACATTCGTGTTTTAACTTACTCAACAATGGTTAAAATAAAAATAAACCACGTTATTTCTTTCGACAGTTTAACTGATCTAACTGTACATAAGCACGTTTAAACTGTCACCGGACGTAAGTTCGTTCAAACTGTCACTGATTACATTGTGTTACAAAGTAAATGAAATTCTTCTTCTTGGAGACGATTTTAATCGAAGGATGCCATTGGGAAGTTATTCACTAGTATAAGACAGCCTTTTCTTGACACATAGGGGAGATCTGTAAGTAAATAACGATCAGGTTCGATGTCTGGTTAGGGTATCCACCGTGCACTTCATAAACACACTTATATAATAGCTCACAAATTACGAACTAAAATATTGTTTGAAATTACGGATAATTTTACACATTCAGCCTTATCGCGTGTGATGATGTTAATATTATTATGATTATCATTACTATTAATAAAAAACACATTTAAAGATTTTGGTGGGCACACAGGTTAAATGAAAGATTCGTCTAGATTGGTTTGCAGAGGGTGGGAAGGTTGGGGTTTGAATCCCGTTCAGATATAATGAAGGTGTTTTTTTTCTAAGCGGTTTCTCACTCTCTTTCGATGCAAATGTGGGTACGTTTACTCTAAATACCACCGCCTTGATCTCTACCACGTTATCGTGATTAAAACGTGTATGACCCAGACGGGTAGTAGGATAGGATGCAGTAGCAAAATAACATTAATGTATAATGTACAATAATATTTATTAATATAATGTGAAATTTTTCATACAAATTATTTGGTAAGAATAATGATTAGGTTTAAAAATATGATTTCGGACTTAAGAGTCCCCTGTATGAGAACAGTGCTTTTTTTTTTAATGACATTCACACGCGTTTTTCCAGAGTAATGCAACCTATTATGGCTGGTAACCCCCCC
>CABFWB010001258.1:100627-112363 GCA_902151455.1 Timema bartmani
CCCCCCCCCCCATAGGCACACTTAGTTTACACCCTCCATCTCACCCTTCCCTCCCTCCCAGAATAACTATACCTCTGGAGAAACATGCTCACATTCCCACAATCAAGACATAATTCAGACCTCACTCGGAGTTAGAATATCTTCCTTTCAATGCAGTAAGATGTTTTAGCTATTCAACACATCTCACGGTGCTGACTGACTTCCTAGTGTAAGAATACGACGTGAACTAAGAGCCCATTTACAAGAGCGATTCCAGAAGAGCCGCATGACATTGTTTTCAATGGCCTGTGTTTCCACGGGCGGCAGAAATACGCGCAACTTTTTTCAAAAGATAGTAGCGCGTTGTTGTGCTAGGCTAGTCATTGCAGGTTAAAACTAGAAACTTTCATGCCATCGTTCTTCTGAGAATCAAGAAATGTGGTTTTTTTTAACTGGTGAGAAATAGATATAATCTGGGATTCAAGATCTTTCACCCAAGGATTATACTGACGTTATAAAATACTTGAAAAAAATGTTTTTGTGTTTTCTTGAGAACTGCCCTGTTTATAGTTTTTTGAAAGTAGAGGGTGAACCCAGTACCAACGACGCCATTTGTTTTAAATAAATTATCTTATGTAATAAAACAAGCGCAAGTACTTCGTCCGTTCATTTTATTGATGAAATCTTAGCAACAAAATGGGGAGTTATTCTGGTAGCATAGCAGTCGCGTTGTCACGGGCGATATTAGCGCTGCTGTTACGATGCTAGAATTACTCGTTGAAATAGGCCTTTAGTTTAGGTCTACAACCGGTCAGAAATTAATTTAATTTTCAGGGTGTAAAATAAGCTAAATTATATGAGAACTTGAGATGGCACTTATAATAAACTCTGAGCTACGCGTATTCTTACTAAATTCTAGCTATTTGAAATCCTTACCACAAATTTGGATGAGAGCCCTTTTATAAATAGTGACGTGTTAGTCCTCTCAATCCCGCCAGAGCCTGAGAAAATTTAACAAATTTATTTTCAATAATTTATAGAGCCGGTACTGTATATTAGAGATTTAGCAAATGAAGTGTAAAAAGGAAAAATGGGGAAATTCCTACTATACACATTTTCCAGGAAAACAACTTTATTATTTCAAACTCCACAAGGATCCCAGCAAATACATTTTTTAAAATTAATTAAAATATTACCCTTACTTGTTTTAACAATTATCTACTATGCTTCAGAAAAGTCCCATGATTTTCTAACAGATGGCAGTACTAGTTAATTTTGTGTTAAAACCGGACTCTGCCCCGTTTCTACCTGTACCCTTCATAGCCCATCTTGGGGCATTGTTTTTTTAAGTAATGTGCCACGGGAGTTTGAGGGAAGTTGAAAAATAATGAAGAACACATTATGGAGAAAAAAAAATTGCATCCATGGTCAATGTTATTTTTTAAATATCACAATTATTATAATTTGAGCTATTGAATATTTAAACAAAATCTTAATAATCGTTATTGTTTAATGATAAAATCTCTCACTAAAAATTGATGGTGTGAATGAAAATCTTAGTGCCTTGTTCAGTGTAACATGAGTTGAAAAATCTTTAAAATCGCTAGCTTAGGGGAAATAATATAGATAGTAGATTATTGATAAATGCACCAGCATTCATTTGGAGAATAGTTGGGAATCACAAATAAGAATGAAAATGAGGCAAGGAAAGTATTCCAACCGGTTCAGAGACTGGCTGAACCCTGGCGGTTAAGATCTGACCCATTGGTTCTCAGGTTCGAGAACGCCTCGTGACTTGCCTTGGATATCAGTCGCGCCTACAGGCCGTAGTCGAAAGACTCCCACTCACTGAATCTCGAGTCTTGTTTCTGAAGCCTCTGCTGGCATGCCTCCAGGTAACTGTCTTGGATCCGGTACATCCCCGAGTTGGCTTGAAACATGAGGGTCTCCAAGATACGCTCGTTCTTGATCGCCTTGCTAGGCAGTACCACCTGGGAACAACATAATCTTGAGATATACTCGTCACCTGGAACTATATGACCTTGAGATATACTCATCACTTGGTGACCTTGATATACACTCATTACCTAGTACAACATGGCCTTGAGATATATTAATCACCTGGAACTAGCATGACCTTCAGAAATACTCATCACCTGGAACAACATGACCTTGAGAAATACTCATCACCTGGAACAACATGACCTTCAGAAATACTCATCACCTGGAACAAAATGACCTTCAGAAATACTCATCACCTGGAACAACATGACCTTCAGAAATACTCATCACCTGGAACAACATGACCTTCAGAAATACTAATCACCTGGAACAACATGACCTTCAGAAATACTCATCACCTGGAACAACATGACCTTTAGATATAATCATCACTTGGAAGCAGCTTGCCCTCGAGATATTTTTATCACCTGGAACTAGCATGACCTTGATAAATACTCATCACCTGAAACAGCATGACCTTGATAAATACTCATCACCTGAAACAGCATGACCTTGATAAATACTCATCACCTGGAACTAGCATGACCTTGACAAATACTCATCACCTTAAACAGTATGACCTTGATACATACTCATCACCTGAAACAGCATGACCTTGAGATGTACTCATCACCTGAAACAACATGACCTTGTAAAAACTCGTCAGGTTCAGGAATTGGGTAGCACTTGGAGCAGTTCAGTTCAAATCAGTTAGACCATACGCAAGAACCAGGCTGAGTGAAACAGAAAATAGAACGGAGAAAAAGGTGAGTTAAGTTTCAACAAGGTAGATAGCAAACCAACTAACCTTAAGCTTTGCTTCGCTTTCTGTTTTGCTCAACATCGTTCTTTAAAAAGGGCTACTAGCTTAGCTAAAATATTGAATGGACGGGTAGTAGGACCTGTCACTCTACCTTGATGAGCTCCTGTGGTGATATCCGGTACAGTTTAAGGTCCCTGGCCAGCCGCTCCATGATGCACTTGAACTCCAGTTTGGCGTCCATCTTGGATGACGTTTTGGTTTTTATCCTGTGACGGGCCCATCCTAGCATCGCCTCAAACTTGCGCACTTCGGGAACCTCCAGGTTGCGACACATGATCATCTGCACCATGGACTCGGACAGGGTTAGGAAGTCTGTCACTTGAAACAGCTAGAGACACCAAAACATAATTATTTTTAATGATCTATATCAATCAGCTCATTTGTGATTTAACCTCAAAATATGTCAACCTACTCATTTATGTATAAAAATGATTTACCAAATGTTTTAATTAATACTAACTGCTTACATATTTTAATAGATTAATACAACATTAATTCTTTTTTTAGCCCCGCGTCTTACTACCCGTTCGGGCTATACGCTCATGTACCAATTATGATAATGGTTTTAAGGATTAGAAACGTTATATTTAGAGGAAGTGTACCCGAATTTGTGTGGAAGTAGAGTGGAAAACCATTTTATAAAAATCTACCCTCAGTAGACCTAACCAGGGTTCTAACCTTGATCTCCCTGTCCTCGGCAGTCCAGCCTATTGTGAGAGTAGCGCCTTAAGCAATGTGGCCACCAAAGTGGATGATATATTTATCAACAGTGCGACTAAAATAATAACATTAAATAATTCAGATTTCTAAGAATAAGTCAATTATTTTAAAGATTAAATTTTATGCACGAACATATATGTTTTAAATTACAGTTATTCATATATTTAAAATTACATACATTAATTCAAAGTATTGAAATTTAAATAAATATATTTTAAATACTAAGAACAGTTTTATTTGTAAAAAAATAGTTTCCCAGTCAAGAATATATTTCATCATTCAGTTGATTATATCTATGTTTAATTATATATTTATAATTTTATATCTTTATATGAGGGGGGAAAATCATTAAACCTTCACTATGTTCAAATTTATTTTGACTAGTCGTCACTTTCAAGTGAAAATCACCAAGTTCACTTTCTTGTATAAATCACAAAGTGTGTAGTAAAGGCCAGCGTAAAATTTCCTAACGGTTTGTGATTTATTTGGAACTTTACAGTTCAATAATATTTTTAGACACTCCAAACATTTTTTTAATGACAGATTTTATATCAATGTGGGATATTCAAACACTTAATACTCCATGAACGTAAAATGTTATTTTAATTAATTTATTAATTTATGTTAACAATATTTTTTTAACTGAGTCATCTTACTACCCACCCTACATGTCCACAAACCTAACTACGCTAAAGGGGTCAAGTGAATAAAATAAAAATTGGAAATAATGTACCCGCATTTGAATGGAGGTAAAAATATCTTCCGCACACCCCGTTGATATTCGAAGCTCTAACTCCTCGTAGCGAGATTTATGCCCTACACTATGGAAAATACTATTAAAACAAATAATTTCGGTCATAGTAGTTCAAATTTACACCAAATTCTAAAAGCCACATAATCTCATACATAAATAATATTCATAAAATTAAAAAAATTGCTAAAAAATGACTACTAAGTCGTGATTTAGATGATACATTACCTGGTGCGCTCTAGTTTCTACGAAGGCAAGTATCATGTTGACCAGTTCAGACGCGGATGTATACCTCCAGTAATAGTTCTCTAGGGAGCACAGCATACAACAAACCTGAAATCACAAAATCACTAGATAATTTAAAGTATTATATATAAGTAAAATATACAATAATCACTTTTCTAATATGTCTATACACACCTTCCACACAGCAGTGTATCAATCTATTCAATTAATCTCACGTTGTTAAGAGTTGTATATACACACCAGCCGCACAGAAGTGTATACATTGTAGTCTATTCAGTCTATCTCACGGCGTTAAGAGTTGTATATACACACCAGCCACACAGAAGTGTATACATTGTAGTCTATTCAGTCTAATCTCACGGCGTTATGAGTTGTATATACACACCAGCCACACAGTGGTGTATCAATTATAGTCTACTCAGTCTATCTCACGGCGTTAAGAGTTGTATATACACCCCAGCCATACAGTAGTGTATCAATTATAGTCTATTCAATCTATCTCACGGCGTTGAGAGTTGTATATACACACCAGCCACACATTTGTGTATCAATTCTAGTCTATTCAATCTATCTCACGGCGTTGAGAGTTGTATATACACACCAGCCGCACAGAAGTGTATACATTGTAATCTATTCAGTATATCTCACGGCGTTAAGAGTTGTATATACACACCAGCCACACAGTAGTGTATCAATTATAGTCTATTAAATCTATCTCACGGCGTTGAGAGTTGTATATACACACCAGCCACACAGTAGTATATCATTGGTTGAAGTCTAATCAGTTTATCTTATGCCATTAAGAGATTAACATATATTTGTCCATACATACCAACTCTACAGTTACATGTTAGTAATTTATTATCCATCCCTTAGTCAAATATTAAATCTTTAAAAACTATTTTAACAGTAAATTTTGTATTATGTAACAACGCCACTACAATACCCATTTATTTTGATTTCCACACTTTAAACACTGATAGTTAAATTCACAATTCTTCAAAGACCGGACGTCCAAATTCTTCACTAGGATAAATTTTTAATAATTACTAAGCTTTTTGCACATGTAATTTTTGGGAAATTAAATTATCAACGCTATATATTTGAAAACTGTTGGGATTCTCATTTTGTTGTAATGCAATTATATATTTATAAGGGATGTGCCCCTCGGATCCTCAAATTCCTCAAATAATTAAGGATTTTTAGATTCAAGGATTAGAAAAAATTTCTAATTTGATATTCAATTAAAAAATCTGTTTTTTAAAGCTTTTATGACACTTGTTTAATTTCTATAGTACAAACTTAACGACCAAGCTTCATAACATTAATTTAATAATTAATGAAATTAAAATCAGGGCTAAATGAAAAAATATATGAAGGAAATTAAACACTTATGCTTGTAAGACTCAGATTCAGATTAGAGATCCGTAGGTAAAATCCGAGAAAAAGTTGACATTTGTAACAACTTTTGGAAAATAAAAATATATTTTTTGTGGTCAATATTGATACACTTTTACATATTATAATTGTTATTTTAATTGATAATAGGTCTATCTATCAAAAGTGACATCTGCAGTTAATATTGACAGATATATGAACACACGATAGTATTATTATTATTATTATTATTATTTTGCACCGCGTTTTACTACCCGTTTTGGGTTATACGCTTAAGTACTAATTACGCTAATGGATTAGGAATTGGGAAGGTTGAATTTAGAGAAAGTGAACCCGCATTGGCGTGGAGGGAGAGTGGAAAACCATTTAGGAAAAACCACCCCCAGTTCACCCGACCAAGATTCGAACCTCGATCTCCCCGTCCTCGGCAGTCGAGCTCAACACGACTAGCACGTTAGCCAACTACGCCACCGAGGCGGGTCACATGAAAATAGAACTAGTAACTTTTTAACCCCTAGATGTCAGATAAGGCCATTCTTGAGGAACAATACATATCCAGCAATGTATTAGACACACCCTGAGGAGTGTACTACTGACCACTTCTATCCTGAGGAACTGTTTGGCGTGGTGGAAGCAGGCCTGAAGTAGTTCGGGCAGGTCGTAGTGTTCCGCGGCGCAGATGAGGCCTGGAATGTTGGCGCAGGTCAGAGGGCAAGAACCCGTGTGGAGGTAGTCCAGTAGGATCCGGAACGTATCGGGGTCGAACTCGATGATGGGGAACTTTCGTCAAGAACAAATGATATAGAGTCGAATATAGAGTCTTGAAACACATTTGGACACAAATATGTTTACATTGCCGTTTAGAGTTCATGTTTGAATGGATACACGTCATTAAAATTTCTATAGAATAAAAAAAAGCAAATAAATTAATTTTGTATTGATTTAGAATTTATTATAAATTTTAACATGCGTATTATTTTTATTCCAACATGTGTATTATTTTAATTAATTCACGTTATATTAGTAGTAAGCACATATCTCCTAATTTCAACAAATTATTTGTACTTAAAACATAAATAAATTTAGATTGCTAATTAGAAAAAATACTACTCAACATTTAGTCTCAAATTAGATGCTTTTCAACACCACGAAATTGTAAATTTAATAAATTTATTTTAATTTTTAATATAATATTATTCTTATATATACAATATTAGTTTATAATTTTGTAAAAATTAATTAATTAAAAGCGTATTGAATTAGGCTGGTAAAAATATTAAAAATTTTACACAAGCAATGATTTATTCACCTTAAAAAAATACTTTACCGGTAGACATAGAAAAAATATAATTTTAAGGAAATATTAATTAGAAAGTTTATGTCTTAGATAATTTAAAACTCAATCTTGTTTATATTTAAATGTTCTTTTAAAAATAAATATGTTGAATTGAAAAATTGGGCTGAAAAAACCCTCATCATTTCCTGTGAAACGTAATTGGATATTAAATTTATTTTGTAATACTCTCACAGACTAGTAGAAACTTACAATGCATATATTTATGATATTATTTTCAATACTAATATTGAGAAAGTAAAAAAAGAATAAAAGAACACAGGTAAAATATTACATTGAATAATAAAAAGTAGGATATGCCACAAAATGATGTAAATATTAGAATCAACATTTTGCTTTGAGGGAATAATATTGAATATAATATTTACTAAGAAAATTTGGTTCTATTACAACGAAACAAAACAAAAATATTTGTGCCGTTTTAGTTTACAAATTAATGTGAAAGATCTACAAAGATAAGCTTAATAACATTTAAGAGAAACTTAATATATAAAAATAAAAATATATTATTTTTAAATATGCAGATCATTGCAAATAATCACGCTCAACAAAATCTCATTTTTTTTACCATGTCACCTTCAGATGTAAAATTGTTTTAATAACAAAATATTATTATTTCATAGGGCCGTGAACAAACAAGTCAAAAGAAAATATACAAATAAAAACTTCTAACGTTTCTAATATATCACGGCTCTCTCGCCTTTAAAAATACCAACACTCCATTATATTGAGATTGCTTTGTTGCGTAATTAAGTACGAAAATATGCAGAGGTTCTTTATTATATTTAAAATTTTTATGATTCTTTATTAAAAAAAGTATGCATCGGTAGATACATTTTTACACATGAATATAGTAACGGGAGCAGTTATTATGGGGACAGTTAGTATTTTAAGCCATAAGCTATAATTCCAATAGTTTCTATTAGAAAACTAAACGCTCTAACATAGCGAAACAAGTGTAAGACAAATAAGTTTAGCAATGTTGCCAACTTAGAGATTTCGAAGCTATTTTTTGAAATCGGTTACAGCTTAGCTGGACACACCTAAGCAGTCTAAGCACTATCACACTTTGGATCCAATGTATGAAATAGAAAGAGAGGGAATAAAATGAGTTCACCCTATGAGGCCTTTTGTTTATCTCCTGATATATGCAAAATACAAGAAGGATCTCTTAGAGTTGATGATGCATTACAAAGTGCATACCTGCCTTTATTAACTATACCGTAGTGGTAAATTTTAATATAATAGATTAATTTAGATTAATTCAGTTCCAGACAATAATTTTGTTTTTAAAAGAAAAAAGGTCTTTTTCATATTTGGTGGGGTGTTAGGACTATAAATTAAAGAATAGGTATATAAAAACACAACTTAAAAAATTGTCACAATTCAAAACTTTTCGACTAAATAATTACACATTTTCACTTTCTCTGCTAAACCTATCCCAAACATGTTACCTTAGAAAACAAAGCAATGAGAGTGAAATGTATTTTTAATATAGTAGAATATAAATAATTACGAAAATAATGAACAGAAAAATATCACTGTGTGGAACTAAACGCAATATACAATAGACCACCGATCATCCGAATTGATTTGTTTACAAAGGTGGTTCGGATGATAAAATATCGAATATTTAGATTTAGTAAAATAAAATTCTTACACACGAAAATACACTATAATAACACCACTATAATAATGTATTCTAGTGATGATAATAATAATAATTTTTGAATTAATTTTTTCTTAATTTAAATTTAATAAAGTGCTAGCCAACAGTCGAGACCTCTAAAAGGCCAGCACTGATAAAATACAAATAACGTATGACTTACAATATGCAAATTACATTATCTTAGTGTACAATAGATTAAAATTAAACCAATTTAGTAAATAAATAATAATAATAATAATAATAATAATAATAATAATAATGATACTACTACTACTAATAATAATAGTAATAAAAATAATGAAGAGGAAAAACAATAAGAGATATGATTCACTAATAATAATTATTTAGTGAGTAGCCCACGTTGAGCAAACGGAAATTACTTAGTGATAAGTGTGCTTCTTAAATAACTCTCTAAGTTTGGTTTTACTTTTATGATAGAAATTAAATTCTGGAAACTTTGAGTAATATACAATGGCCAAGAAGGCTGAGTTTGTAAAACTGACTTATAGAAAATATTTTGGGATAATCTTTTTAAAAATAAATTGAACATGAAAATTAAATACATTAAATTATAAATTGGATAACAATGGAGAGGAATAACGATCATGTGGCATGACACAGGGAGTGGATGGGAGATTACGTCTTGATTGAGGTGATTCGGTTAGTTGGCGATTCGGATGAATCAGTGTGATACTGTACTTTTATCTACATGATACTTGACTCAAGTTTCCTTATTAGCCATTTTTAACCACTTCTCCTCCACCTACATATCCCACACTACATTTCTTTTCCCTACACCAAAAAAAAATCCTAAAATATAAATAAGTTAGTTCAAATTTCGTGGCAGAGTGTTGGTATTTTCAATAAACAAAGTTCTATTGGTCCTTAGGTGTTTTTAATTTTTGAAAATTCGCTGCTTCACCTCGGTCTGCGCCAGTTTGTTGCGGTCCACCTTCTGCGCGTCCGCGCACACACTCAGGCGTGGTACCGCCAGGTGGGGGAGCGTGGAATCCTTTTTGTCCTTGTCTTTACTATCTTTATCTACAACAAACAAGTGTGTTCATAACATAGCAAGCATACAACATCAACATGAGGTCAGCAAACCCTCTGGGATTGAAGGTGGTGTTAGATCGGCCATCTAGGGTCATAAAGATGTTTGGGATTGAAGGTGGTGTTAGATCAGCCATCTGGGGTCACAAAGATGTTTGGGATTGAAGCTGGTGTTAGGTCGCTCATATATGTCTTTCCCACAATTCAATGTCAAAGTATGCTGAACATGCAAGGCTAGCTAAAATGACTAATGTGACCTTCGCATTGACGGATATTAAAATTGACCAACTAGTTATTATTAGTACCATCATATACGAGTATAAAGCTGAAACATATTGATACAACTCTGGGTAGCTCAACTTGTCCAGCATAGCTGTTTCAATCCATACTCTTTCCTACAAATATTGCCGATGTATTTTGAGCTTATTTACAATCCTACGAATGCACAAAGTCTTATTTAAATGAATAGTATAGATCCAGAACGCCCTTAACCCATTTAGGTGAGCTGGTTGAAAAATATTTACTATCCAATTTTTTTTTACTTTTGATTATTTTTTATGAATTAAACTATCGAATCTCTTCACGAACATAAAATGAATATTAAAAATGGTTTTCATCAATAGTAACACAAGCGACTATCATTAAATAAATCATCTTTTAAGGTACTCTAGTTTTATAATGGTACCTTTTTTACGTTTGACGCAATGACGATTAATGACTTATAAAGGGGGTGTAGGTGATGATGTAGCGTGGAAGAAGTGCACCCGCAACAGCTCAGATAAGAGGTGTGGAAAACCATTCCCAGTGCAACCGGCCAGGATTAAAACCTCGGCCCTCTCCCTCCCTGCCCGGCAACATGGTATATTGTGAGTCTGACACCCTATACCATGTGACCACAGCTGGCACTGACCTCAATTTAATTCCATAAATCGTAAACAAGTAATATGTGAAATGCAATCATCTTATTTTAAGGATAAAGCCTTCACTTACGTCATATTTCAATTAGTTGAAAAAATCACAACCGGAAACGGAAATCGAACTAGGGATCCTTGGCTTAGTGCGTCAGTGCTCCATAATTTTCATATAGGGCTAACTTCGCTAGTTGAGTACAATTACATATTTTACGGGTCTGACACCAAACCGCAGTTGGTAGCGCGTTTACCTACTGAATTAAGTGTCCCGGATTCGATTCTCAACATGGTCGAAAATATATCATCAGTGAAATTGGGTTTTATCCTTTGGCAGTGATGAATTAACGGGTAGTGGTCTGGGTGTTGTGTCTGTTCTGGATTCAAGTTAGTTTGTAAGTCATGTGCTGAAATAATACGTCAGTTTAATAAGTAAACGTTAAATATTTATAATAATAACAACAAATAATAATCTATTGGCAGCGAAGCTGACTAATTAGTCGCCAGTGGATAGCGGTCATCCATAAACCATGTAACGTTGCTGAGAGCGGGGTTGAGGGGGGAGCTCTAGTGTCTACATGGTGTTACATGATTTGGAGGGGGGTACATCACACTGTTATGTAGCACATACCTTATGCTTAAATAATAATATTGCAAACATTTTTTTGTTCGTGTTTACACCGTTAGTAAACATACTTATATACATAACTTATATGTATAACTTCCTATTCCGAGTAGTATTAAATATAGAGTCCATCTTTTAGTGTCATAAAAGCTTTCCTATGATATTACATTCACTGTTACTGTGCAAAGCTACGTACCAATGGTTGGATTGGG
>CABFWB010001258.1:112414-133739 GCA_902151455.1 Timema bartmani
AGGGGAAGGAAAAGGGAATGGTAAAATGTTACGAGCTAAGAAAAAAGAGTTACGTGGCTTCTGGGTAACCCCATAACTCCAAATAACCGAATAATTTCACACGCACATCATAGACTGCCTTAATCAATGAGTGAAGAATGACCCTGAGTACGAGCAGAATTCTGAATACTTCAGTGTTAGAGCATTGGCAGCCTAAGCCAATGGTTCCGGTTTCAATAACTATCCCAAGGTGTCATTTATCAACTAATTGAAACCAGGAATTGTATGTGTTTAAAAATGTGCAACCTCATTAAAGTTATGTTTATAAATATCCTTAAAATAATATTACAATATATTTTTTTATACATTCCTATATTTTTTATACTACTTAATGGCTAGAAATCCTTGTTGAAATGTTCATAGTTTAAATTTATATAATATTTATATTTATATGCACCTATCATGTTTAGTTAAATTTACTTATATATTTGTTGTCCAGTAATATATTTTATTGTGTTGGGCCAAATTAAAAATATAGGCAACTTTATTGAAAAATAGTTGATTTAGTAATTGTTAACCATTTTTACTCAACTTATTGATGGGTAAAATAAGCAATAAAATCAGAAAAACAGGATTTTTTTTAGTAACAGAAAGGCTAACAAATGTATTCGGACATTATCTACCAATTTGGGTCGTTCAGCCTGAAATTACAATAGTATCGACCCCTGAGTTTATTTTTGTCACGAAGAACTACTAAAACGTTTTTGAGGACCGAACAACGTGCACGTAATCTAAACTAAGTGACTTCGTTTCAAATAAACTGCTTTTTTTTTAGTTGAGGAAGTAAATCTTTATCCTGGCATGGTCGAGGATAACGACACGCCATTTTTAAATTTCAGCATCAATAGTCGCGATTGCTTCTGTGCTAGAATTGGATTGTTCCCATACAGTCTTTCGGGTTTTTATTTTTGTTCGCTTCTAGTAAAAAAAAACAAAACACACACACAAAGAAAAACTAGCTCACAAAATATTACCTTATTGTCATATATTCATTACAATCGTCTGAACTAAAAGGGCTATATTATCATTCGCGGAGCGAGAAATATCTGATAAGAGTGTTAAGGGGATGAACTAGGTATCAAAGATATTGCCGATCAGATGTTAGGTTTAGGTTAAATATTGACAAAAGCTTTAGTAATGCACGAATTTAGTGTTTACTGGAATTAAAACAAAACTATTTTAAATAAACTCTATACACTCTATAGACTTGTAAAAATAGTTCAAATGTTGATATTTTCCCCCCTGTAAAGTTCAAAAATTCACATATTTTGGATGATAATTAAGACCCAAATGTCTGGGAAATTAAGGTAACTGATATAGGAGCTAAAACGGATCTCTGTGAATCGAATGATGTCATTTAATAGGGAGGTCATGACAAATATCATATTGACATGTTTGTTTTCCTCCTCGCCTGTTTGTCCTCCTACCTTTTGACAGCTCAAGACAGTGAAGTTATGAACCCTATCAGTTTTTGTCGTTTATAATTTCTCCTAGACTATTCTAGCGCCTTGAGGCTATAATTGCTCGCATATTTTCACTGTCAAAATAAAGGGTTAGACCACCGTGACATTTCATATAACTATGGTGTTACATTATCTACAAATTTATTGAATATTACATTCTAGTAAAATGATATACCAGTAAAGGCAATGTGATTTCACCATAAATGGATAGAATTTAATTAAAAAATATTGATTCTATGTTTTTACGCAATTAAAAAAAGATGCCATTTAAATATTTAAATCTAAGTAATTAGCTGAAATGTATCGATTTAGGATATTTTCCAAGTAGGAGTGGTTACATTGACTTGACAAAACTATAGCAGTAAACCTTTTTGTTCTCATTAAGTGTTCATTTGAACAACCCCACACACAATAAGGTGCTGAGCGAATATTTGTGCATTGGCTTTAAAGGGAAATATTGAGATTGGATGGGAGTAAACCGTTTATTATTAAAGTCCTGTTAAACCTTGTTTGCCCTGTAAACAACCATGGGATAGCACTGTTTCTAAGTCATAAATGATATTATTCAAACTATGTTTACAGTAAAGATTTTAATGGTATGTAAATGGTTCTGTATTAAATTAAGTTAATAACACGGAAATATATAGTTTTACCAACACAATCCCTAAACAATCGCCAAGTTAAGTTAATTTAACTACTAATAAAACAATTCTTAATTGTATTAAAAACAACGGCACAAATATTACAATCCACGCTATTTAAGGAAAGACCCTGATTTTAGCCACATCAAAGAAATGTTATTTTTTTCGTTAAAATGTTTGTGCCAACGTAATAAAAAACTGTTTATCTATTAGAATTGACCAGATACAATTTATAATATATTATTTTGTAAAATTTGCAATAAAACGTAGCCAATATTTAGAAAAATGTATTATAGTGAAAAGTAACACTACAAACTATTTACTCCATTTAACTTTCCTTTAAGATTTAACAAAGCTATCAGGTTTAAAAAAAAATTAAATTACAATAAGAGAAAAATATTTTTATATCAATTGTATAGTTCAGAAATGTAAATTTGCACTAAAACAACTAAGCTGAATAAACTGTGAATTCTTAAATCTTTAAAAGAGGCGAAGCAAAATATTCGTATTTAAAAAAATTATGATCCAATATTTTTGTCCTGAAAGTAG
This sequence comes from Timema bartmani, assembly GCA_902151455.1. Lineage (NCBI taxonomy): Eukaryota > Metazoa > Arthropoda > Insecta > Phasmatodea > Timematidae > Timema > Timema bartmani. The sequence continues at coordinate 115,107 of CABFWB010001258.1, forward strand.
AATTCCCAAAATATCAAAATAGGGTGAAACACTGACACATTCTGAGCAATTGAAAAATCTGTTGATATCTTATGTTGTTTCAGAAAATCTACGAGAAAAATAAACATATTTTTAAATACTGAGGTTGTGAATTGTCTCCTATCAGGTAATAAGACGCGGTGTACAAAAAATACCAACTAAAAAACTTAGGTGAAATTTTGGGTATTGACCTTAAGGTGGGATGGAAAGGGAGGCGAGGAAAGGCCAGTGTTTTTGTGGTTTTTAAGGCAAAACTTTTTTTGGCCAAAATAAATAAAATATTGCTCAAGTGCAGGTATAAATTTTAATTTTCTACACACGATGACTCCAAAATTTCTTGAATATCTGTCCAAGGGTGTCCTGAAATTTAATGACAATTTTTTCTCTTCATTTAAAAAGTTTGTTAGATAATGTCGCTATGCTCATGACAGATATTTAGGAACTCTTGATATCAATACGTAAAGAAAATTAAGCTATGTACTGGAGCAATATTTTATTATTTTGGCAAAAAAAAAATTTTGCCATAAAAACTGCGAAAACACGGGCTTTTTCTCTCATCCCCTTCTACCCCATCTCAGGGCTTTCGGATAGCCTTGTACTCCCTTGAGCGGGGCGGTCGATTGACAGACTTACTGGAACAATCCTGAGAGGAAGACCACTTCTTCTTGTCATCCGCCGACAGATGGGAGTGCTGCTTGCGGATAGACCGTCCCCAACCGGCCGTGAGGTTGCCTAGCCTGGAGAAGGCCCTCTTCACCATGGGCGAACTGGGCACACTTTTGGGCCTGCGCAGTTAGACACCACACAACTCCTCACAACCACACACACACGCACCAGACGAACACAAACACTCACGGTGAAACGGAAAATAAATAAATAAAATACTCGTAGTAAAAATAAATATATGAAAAAAAAAAACTGCAAGATTCTCCAGTTTTTCCTTTTTAAGTTCTCGCGAGTCAAGATTCTCATCTTCTAATTAAATATTCGTAGACACAGGGATGATAGAAGAAAGGTCAGACCATTAAATGTTCGTGGACACAGGGAGGATAGAAGAAAGGTCAGACCATTAAAGTGGAGAGTTTTTATCTTTTTTAAATAAAATAAAATAATAATTACTGTCACAGGGTCTTAAAAATCACGATAGGTGCAGAAGTACAGCCCAAGTTTCATAGGACGACAATTATTTAATATTTAGAGAAATTAATAGATATATTTTCGCGTATTCATACGTCAAGCTATGTGATCTACAGATGTAACTTTTTATATATACTGATAGCTATAAAATAACATTAATAAACTAACTGGTAGAATGTTGAACGCAAAAAAACAACAACCAACAAGTGTTTGTATTTTCGAATGGGGTCTTCCAATGAAATATTTAAAAAAGCACACCTCTCCTTTATTTAGATCTCATTTTGTATGAATAATAAACTACAATTTTATCATAGTTATATATCCCCCCCCGCCTTACTTCAATAAATGTTTATTTAATAAAAACAATATAAAACAACAGAGGCGTGGCGTAGAGAGTTGCCAAGGTAAGTAGAGTTTGTTTAGACTCTACCTTCGACGATTGTTTTCATCACTCACTAAAACGATCATTGGTCAGTTATCAACGGAAATAAATTATTATGTGAAATGTGTAGGGCAGATTCTGTGTATGATTGGTCAAATGGGGTCAGAGTGGACGAGAACATATCACAGTTTTCAAGCTCTGCTTACCTTGGCAACTCTCCAAGTCACGCCACCGAACAACAATGGTAGCTTTATCTCACGTACTAATACAGTTTCTTAATTAAAAGTTGTATCATTTGTGTTTCTTTCAGAAAGATTGGTTGGTAAGAACGATCATATAAATGTTCGAAAATGTATACGTTAGAAAAATGATTATATATAAACCTACTTTGTATTGTTTCGTAGACTTATGCCCCTTTTAAAATTTCTGTCCGAGTATTGCAACGATGGTTTTAACTAAATAATTTTGAAATTAGGTTAAATAATTTTTAAAAATTTATCCAAGACATGTTTTAAATCGGTTCTTTAGAGTAACAGATTGGAGAAACTTACTTTAAAACTAAAATAAAGTACAAACTATTTAATAATTAATAAACAAGCCATGCACAAATGGAAAATATCTATATATATCACATATAAGATATAATATTAGTATACTACAGTAAATAAAAAATAATTTAAAGTAACGTTAAAATTGAGACAGTAAATAATAAGTAAAATATCGAAAATAAATTGTGCATTAAAAACTGTTCGAAACTTTGTAGTTTATGCTTCTAATGTGTCCAAAGTAACCGAAGAAACAGGCATTTTATAATATATTTGTGTAATTTGATTTTTGATTTCCATACAAAAGTAGTTGCACGGCTGCCTCCTGAGATAGAGGTCACGGTTTCAATTTTTGCCCTGTACAAAAAAATTTATCAATGGTGAAATTGGGGATTTCCCTTTGACGAAGATTAATTAACCGACAAGGGACTGGATGTGGTATTTGCTCTAGAAATAATCTAGTTCGTAAGTCGTGCGCTTATATAACCAGTTGGCTCAGAAAGTGTACATTACATAATTCAAATTAAACGAAGTTAAAAAGATATGCAAATGCACTATTTAAAAATATATTAAATGTTAATTTACAGCTTGCCTTACTTAATTTTGGAGGATACAATGATGTATAGTCAGTGATGACCAAAATCTACACTAATTTAAAAATATATTAAATGTTAATTTACAGCTTGCCTTACTTAATTTTGGAGGATACAATGATGTATAGTCAGTGACTACCAAAATCTACACTTTATTCATTCAAGTCATTTTATATGGCAAGGACCCGCTTCGGTGGTCCCACGGTCTAAGTCGTCACTTTCACAATAGAATAGACTGCTGATATCAAGGGGACCAGAGCTCGGTCCCGGTCGGGTGTACTGAGGGTGGTTTTTCATAAATTAATTTCCCCTCTCCCTACACGCAAATTTGGGTATACTTCCTCTAAATTAAACCTTTCTCATCTCTAGCACATTAGAGAAATTAGTACATAGGCGTATAACCCGAACAGGTACTAAGCCATGGTGCTAAAAAAAATCTGGCAAAGGCGCGCTCAACTTAATTAATAAATAGGTACAATAGTGGATCTTATATCCACTAGCGGGGAAAAAATAAATAAATATATACAACAAGTTCCCTATTATTGGCGCGCAGGTCATCAGCTTTGTGGCTTATCCGTGCGTCCAACACTTAATTATTTTTACGAATTAAAATGTGAAAATGACCCGCTTCAGTTACCGCATAGTCTAAGGCGTCACTCTCACAGTAGACTAGACTACTGACGACGGGAAGATTGAGGTTCTAATCTCGGTTGGGTGTACTGAGAGGTTTTTTTCAAAATGGCGTTTCCACTCTTCTTCAGCGCAAATGTGGTTACAATTCCTCTAAATATAACCTTCCTTGTTTCTAAAACCATTAGCGTAATTATTACATACGCGTATAATCCAAATGGGTAGTAAAACGAATTTCTAAAAAAAATATGAAAATGCATTTGTTAAATATTGTATCTGAGGATAAAATATATTCGTGGGCCCGATGTGACCCGCAGGCCATATGATGAACACCCCACGCTTTGTGGTATAGAGAAACGCTATAGCTAAAAGTTCTTCATAAATCACTTGCGTTATCCATAATGTGATTCAACCTCGTCTGGGGAGATTTACATCTTGGAAATTGTCTATCAGATTCTCCATGAATCAGTTGCACTATCCATCATATGATTCAACCCCGTCAGGAAACTTTATATCTTGGAAAATAATATGATTATTTCTATAAATCATTCGTTTATTCATAATGTGATTCAACCTTGTCGGGAGTCTTTACACCTTGAAGAAGAGTCTTGAGTATTTAAATAAATGGTACTTTATATCTTGGAAAATAATATGATTATTTCTATAAATCATTCGTTTATTCATAATGTGATTCAACCTCGTCTGGGGTATTTACATCTTGGAAATTGTCTATCAGATTCTCCATAAATCAGTTGCACTTATCCATCATGTGGTTCAACCCCGTCAGGAATCTTTATACCTTGGAAAATAATATGATTATTTCTATAAATCACTCGTTTATTCATAATGTGATTCAACCTTGTCGGGAGTCTTTACACCTTGAAGAAGAGTCTTGAGTATTTAAATAAATGGTATCGTTTATTCATGTCATTTAACCTAGTCAGAAGTCTTTATACCATGGAGAGAATATGAGGTTCTTCATAAAGCGCGAGAGGCGTCCAACAGGGTGGAGTGAGTGAGGGTTAACGTCCATTTGGAGCGAGTAGAGGAGGAGGTTCGGATGGGAGGGAGAAAGGAATGGTGAGTCGGGGTTTATATGACCTCGTAAAGCAATGGGGCGGCAATAACGCGAGGGAGACAATGGACAATACAGGCAGCTGGACAAGAGGAACTGATAACACTACACTCGGAGTCATAAACAAAAACACCCTCCTGGAATCATCTCTTTTACTTTTAGAATACAAAACAATATTTAATCGAACAGAATTTCATTCAGTTAAGAGCTAATTTTAGGTACGAGTATTTGATTCAGTGAAAAGCCAAACTTTTTATGAAAAAAATTAAATAATTTGAAGCAATCAAATACGAAAGCTGTCACCTTATTAGGAAAATAATCCCGTAGCTAACGTAAGATTGGACTAACTAAAAAAATAAATTAATTTAAGACTTGATTTATATTCATGCATAACGCATAGCACATAGTGCGTAAGAAGTTGAAACATTATTTTTAATGATGGCGTCAATAATCTCATCGGACCACCTCTAGTCTAACTCCCGAATATAGATCCAGAGGTCTCGGGTTCGATCCTTGGCACCTTCAGAATTTTTCTGAGAAGCAGTGGGGTCTGTAACGGGGTCAAACTCAGCCTCGTGAAAATAAATTAGTAGCTTCTTGAATAAATAAGTAGAAGTCCTGGTCTATAAAACTGAGATTAAAAGCTTGAACATGATTGAACATAAAGAAGAAGTATTAAATTTTAGATTTTGATACCGAGAAATAGGTCTCTTAATATTCAAGACAGTAATAGAATCAATACCAAATAAAAATCAAATCTGATTTAATAATAAGAAAAAAATCTCAATTAGGTTTATTTCAAGTTTGAAGAGATACAACTTTTTTTTCGAGTGAACCCTTTATTGAAATATTTTAGCAAACTTATTTAATAGTGCAAAGCGGTTAAAGCTCCATTCACACGTTCGCCAAAAATTCAAAGCAGAGTCTGTCTGTGGCACAGCGATTCACACGCTGTACGTTGACCCATGATGCATTGCAACGCAAACTTAAAACAGCTGATTATCAACATATATTATTTACTAGTGGATAAACATATATTTTAGATCATTCTCCCGATGGATATTTTCAAATTATAACGCTGTGTCGTGAAACAATCCAATACATTGATAAACACGCTTTACATTAACGGGTTATTTAAAATCTCATCATAAAGGCCAATGAAACTATCTGCTAGCTTCTTGTTGTAGAGCGCGTGCGTTGTTAAATGCGCATGCGCACTGATTTGAGATGGTTGGCTCTGAGATTTGTTTGGTTCTCCTGTGCCGAACATCTCAGGCTGAGCGGACAAAGTAGAGATGAGTTTAATTTTAGCGGAACATCTCACGCCGATTAGGCGGACATTTTGTGATTGGCTTAGATATCGTCACGTGATCACGCTTTTGTTCTGAGCTAGTTTTTAGGTGAATGTTTGAATCCACAATAAGACATCAAAGAGTTGTAGCTGTTGACTCCCATGTAGTTTTACATAACTTTTGGAAGATGGCGTTCCTGGTGAAAACTTTGATTGTGGTATTTTCTAAGTGCTGTCGGTAGGTCATAGATCTATCACGAGTGACACCCAAGTATTTAGAGATGGCTTTTTTTATTTTTAGTTTTTACCTAACATGGTATCCATTGAAATAGATGCGTGGTTGATAATGAGCAAGTTTATTATTCAGATGGAAACATGAGCATTTCGTTTTACTTGGGCTAGAAATGAGTCGCCATTTCTTGTAATGTCCCCATAAGGTTGATAGTTCATCTGTCAATGCTCTATCTTTTTCCTCTAAAGTTGTACTTCTGATTCCTAAAGCTAGATAAACTGAATAAACACATTTCCTGTTGAGAGTTTTTGTATTATCTGCGGTGTACAGGTTGAATATAATTGGTGCACGTACAGAGCCCTGAGGCAGATCGCTCTTCAGTGTTCTTCGGTAGGTAGGTTTCTCACGTAGGATAACTTGGAAATACCTGATGTACAACATGTTATTAAAGAGCTGGGCTAGCGTTCTACAGAGAATCACTCTTGAGGAGTTTTAAGAGAAGTCCTTCTCTCCTCAAGGTGTCATAGGCTTCAGCTAGATCGACAAATCCCACAGACAAATTCAGACATACTTGAAGCTTGCCTTGATAAAGTTGTGAAGTTGATTACCTTATCTGTATAGCTCCTACCTGCTCTAAAGCCAGCTGGTTTTATCAAAACATGTTCTGTAATTTTATCGCTGATTCTGTTTAGGATCATCCTCTCTAGAAGTTTACAGTAAATTCTTAGAAGCTATTTGGGCTTTTTGTCTGTTGCGTTTCCTGATTTGGTAATGGCAACTATTTTTTGCTTCCTTTAGTTCTTTAGGAATACGGCCACTTTTCACGATGTCACTAAATAATTTTGAAAGCCATTGTGTACAGTTAATAAATTTAGAAAAATATTTTCACGAGAATAGGGTCGCTTAAGAAGTAACATTTATTATATATATACGTAACAATTTAGTATACTTCAATATGTTTCTACATTATAATCACATACAAGTTTAATTTTAACTAAACTATTTGATAAAATTCAAAAGGATAGTGATTGTTTTTCTAAAACTATCTCGTTGAAATGCAATACACGTGTAGGTTTTTCTCGTATATAGATTTAAAAAAATTCTTGACAGTAATTTAAAATTAAAACGAAAGGTTAAAAATAAAATCCGTAAGGTTTTTTTTATGTCTAATCCGGCCATGAATTATGGACCATTCCGTATAATCTCTCCCGCCTGGAAGAAGCGTACACCACCACGTATCACGTAGCAGCATGCTAATGCTATCACGTTATTATTGGCTAAACTGGTCGTCCTTAGGACCTTGACTGGTGTCTTACATCAAGATAATTTATTTCTCTCAACGCATATCAGTGCCCGTTCGGGCTATACGCATATATTAATTATGTTTATAGAAAAGGGATTAGGAAGGTAGTATTTGAGAGGAAATGCATTCATATTTACGTGGGAAACAATTTACGCCCAACCGGAATTTGAAACCCGGTCAAACACGAGAATGACGCGTTAGACCATACAACCGTTAATTCAAATATTTATTCAAGTATTTATTTATTAATAATATCATTAACCGAGGAAATATACAAAAATAAAGAAAAAAGAAAAAAAAGTTTCTACATTTTCCAAGAACTCTCTTTTTCACTACATTACTGTCAATCTTAGGTTCCTATAACTGTGTGTAGTCTATTTTAGAAACGCCCTTAATGAATGTGTAGAATTATGTTCGCCGCATGAGGTTAAAAGGCTGGATCTTAATCTCATTCCTGCAAAATGACATACCAAGAGTACCTTTATTATTATTACTTTTTAGCGTATTACTACCCCTTTGGGATAGACGCATATGTACTAATTACGCTGATGTGTTAGAAAGGAGGAAGGTCAAATTTAGAAGAAGTACACCCGCAGTCGAGTGGAGAGAAAGGAATACAGTTTAAGGGAAAACTACCCTCAGTACACCCGGCTGGGATTCGAACCCCGATCTCCTCGTCATCGGCAGTCTGGTCTTTAGAAAGAGTGATGCCTTAGACCATTTTAACACCGAAGCTGGTTTATTCCATTTAGTTCTATTCTATAACGCCCTGGCACTGGTCTATCAACTCTTGTTGGAATCAACCAGGTTCGGCGCCCGGCTGGATACGTCAAGGAAAGGAGGAGTGAGAATCGGAATGGAGAGGGTAAAAGTGTGAGCTCCAAAATCCCCTGGATCCAAGATATCCCAGGCTACTCTTAGTCCTAGTAGTTTTGTTGAGTGCCTTATAAACTTCCAATTAAGAAAGTGATGCGCAATTAAGGAAGTACTAATTAATTTATGCAATCAACAAGCTGTGCACACTCAAGTAGAGTGTGACCACTAATTGCCATTAATTGCCACTGGAACTGCCCCATTATCCGGGCCGACGCTAAATGGGGGCGGGGCTGAGGTGCTGGCGGGGTTAGGATTTGCTCCCGTAGCCAAACCACGGGTGACGTTGCATGTCCAATATTTTTGACTTAATTGACCACTTGGAATTCCATTTCCAAACACATGGCAATATAAATTCATGAGCTATAAACTAACTTAGTGACTCTGTTTGGACACAAAATCCAAGCGATTTGAATGTATTTGTCGTCAGATCAATCACCACACATTAACTATATTCCTTAAAAACTTAACCTACAAACAAACAAGGTGCATCTATATCTCAAGTTTACCTTCATAAACTAATGGATTGACGATATGGTCTTCAATTGTTTTAAACACAGCCTAGATCCAAATAAAGTTCATATATATACGAACTTGAGATGCATATTTACTTGATATATATATATATATACATAAAATTGGGATATATCTCTCTCAGTTATATATGTGTAATGGAGATATCTCTCTCAATTATACATTAATAAACCAACTAAACCAATGTATCGAAATCTGTCCTTTTTTTCATTTTAAGCACAACCTCGAACCGACCAAGGTCCATATATCTCAGCCTTTCCTTCACAAGCCAATGAATTGAAGATATGGCTCTAATTTATTTTAAACACAGCCTGGAACCAAACATGATCTATTTATATCTCACGTTAATCTTCATAAACCAATACAACGAATATATGGCCTTCATATTTTATTTTAAACACAGTTTGGAACCAAATAAGGGTTACCTCATCCATCTAAAGTTGACCCTCCGTAAACCGATTCGTCGCACGAATAAGCTTAGTTTTTTTTAACCTCCACATTGCAAAGCCATTCACTTTTAAAATGAGAAATTATTGAATTTCATGTATATTCAAAACACTATTTTTTTTTAAACTTCTTTTACGGTGAATTGTTTTGAGTCCTAAGAAATTATTGCTAATCATATTCTGATACCATCATTTAAACTGCACACAAAATTGTCTCTTAAAAAAAAAAAAACTAAAATTTATTGAGCTGAAAAAATAAGCCTCAATGTTAAACAAAGGGGAAGATAATAGCACACGAAAAGGTTAATACTATATCATATTTTTTTTCACTTTTTTTAATTAGTTCAAACTGTTGACTTAGTCGCACTGTTTATCACTCTTCTGCTTTTAACGCTGAAAACGTGCAGGAGCGATTTTGCTAAACAAGGAAAATTATAATCAAGTATGGAGGAGGGGAAACGGGGGAGGGGAAACGGGGGAGGGGAAACGGGGGAGGGGAAACGGGGGAGGGGAAACGGGGGAGGGGATGATAGCTCTTGGAAGACGAGGGTTCACCAAAAGATTGTTCCAAATTTAAGCCTTGTTTTTATTATCTAGTGAAATACAGGGGAATTAGGTGAGGGTGAAATTTGAGGGAAAGGTAAACATATTCATTCACCAGCTATCAAAAACTATTATTTTCATATACAAGCAAAAAGAACAAGAAAAAATTATCATCCCAATGAAACAGTATTTTTTTTTTTAACGTAATGAATAAGTACCAAAGCCTGGAACGTTTGCGCTATTAATTACAACAGGGGAAAAAGTAATCCCGACAGTTTAAACATCTATCTTTGGGACATTTAAATAATGGGTTTTCTTGTGATTATAATAGTTGGTTTGTTTAGCCACTCAAAACGGCAGTTTAGTTGTAAGGAAGATCAATATTGGTTGGTATCAATAACCATATGGTCTGGGAACTACAGTAGCCCCATGGCTTCTTTGGTGCTGACTGACAGTTCACAGCTGACAGCTGCTAAACACATATTTTTTGTAGATCATATGGTTCGGCGTAGGGATACATAATTTGGTCTGGTAACTTTTCAAAGCTGTCAGCTGTAAGCTGTCAGTCAGCACCAAATAAGCCATGGGGCTACTGTAGTGTTATATCTTATACTACGTTTAATATTTTGAAAACATTATTTTCACAACCTGTTGGCGTGACATGTTATTTATCCCATCTAGTAGGGCTTATACATACTTTTTTACTATCTCTCCGTGTTTATTACCTTTTTTTGGGGTTAAATGAATTTAATCACTAATCAAGTGGGAATGGTAAGGTGTAAATTATAGTAAATGTACCTTAATCTGCGTAGAGGAAATTGTGTAAGGGAAAAACACACTTGTTGTACCTAGACTTCAGTTTTAGTTGACTGTGTCGAAAAGGTTAGGACTCTAATTCTAAATGTAGTAAGACACGCTGTAAAACAAAATCAGGCTTATACAACAATTATGTCGGGAGCCAGAAAGTGAACAACATGTTGAACAGAGTGTACATTCAAAGTAAAGAATGTGCAGCTACAAAAGTGCATGGTTGAAACTAGGGATAGTTTGCAACTTAGGACGGCCGCCTAGCTTAGATTACATTCCTAGTCTTGAGACAATGGATTCTGTACTGATCATGTACATTTCAGTTAGTGGTGAACGGCCGGTTCATGACCCGGGGTTCATCCAGGGACAAATTGACTGACTAGCAGTACAGCTGTGTCCGGTACTTCAGAGGATTTTGTTAAAATTAAGAACTCTGCATGTTCCAAGAATATGGTAGAGTTAGGGTAGTTTACCCATAGACAGTTATCATGTACCAACTGTCATCTTTTCTAAGTAGCTGTATATTTAATATTCAATGTTATTAAATTAGTTAATTATAGAATAGTAAAAATCTTTCGTATTATTTAAATGTGTGCTCCCATCCTTTATGAACTGGTGACTAGTAATAATTATATACAAGCAAACATGTTTCTATATAGTCTGTGGCCCGCAACACACCCAGAATTTGTGAATCTAGTTCTCCAACTAAGTTAAGTTCAGACCACTGCATCAAAGCAACCACGAGAAAAGAGACCCAATTGATATCTTGAAGTTCGAACAGAAACAGACAAACAATCGAACAGAGCAAACAAAATGATCCAAACAGAGAAACGAAAGAACACACACATTGAATCCACGAACACACACATTACGCAAACACACTCTAAAAATTACACAAAAGAAAAAGGTTCTAAAAATAAATAAAAATAAACAACCATCTATTTACATTCTGAGCATGATTCACCCGTGAGTTGGTCAACGTTTCGAATTATTAATCCGTTTGAGAAAACTTTGTCAAGGAACTGTTATAAATTTGAATATTAGTGTGGATTAAAATATTTGGTAAATTGTTACTCAATAGTATGAAAATGAATAGCTTTTGAAAATTGATGTCGCTATTTTAGTAATGTGTCGTGAAAATATTGATGTATTAATTACAAATTATATTATTATTTAAAAAATAAATAAAAATGTCCTGGCATATTATATTATATAATTATTATTATTTAGTATGAATATGTTTATTTAGGAGTATTTTAAAATGTTTTCAATATATAGATATGATGATTTTAATTAACTTTACATTTGTTTATTGCCTTTAAAATATTTTTACAAAAACCATTGACCAAGTTAATAAATGGTTTGCATTCCATTAAAATTAAGAAAAGATAATTTACAAATAAATGTAAACATCTAAATAAAAACATATCAATACAAAAATATCAGCATTGCTCTAAATTAGTCAAATTGATTAATTTTAGCAATATTCAGAACTAGTTTACAATGGATCTTTCACCCCTTTTTCTAATAAATGATCAAAATACTAAATATAAATACATTTAAAAAAAATACGGTACCGGCACGTGAAATTATCGGCTATTTTCGTAATTTGGAGAGATTATTTATACTTTGTTATTTTAAAAATAAAATAAACGTTGATATAATGTATTCAATTAAAGTACATACTTGAGGCCGGCTGTGACGAAAGCTCGATGTAAATAGATGGTTGTAAATGCAGTGCGACAAGAAAATGACAAGTTGTGTGGTGCATAAAATGTGCGCTCGATAGAAAGGCCCACACAGAGAAAATGGATTATATATAGTCACAAGTATGAAATCACTTGCAGAGAAAACAATAATGCATGTTATTGTAAAGATAAAATATATATACTCATTCCTAAAATAAGAGTGGTTCACTGTTTTCTCCAAGTTCCATATAAATAGTATTTTAATTAGATTAGGGTTATGTTAGGAAAAAAACTATTAAAAAATACCTTTTTTTTGCTGCTAGCATTGATAGTATTTTACTTAATAATATTAATATTTATTATTATTTTATGGGTTTAATATTATCCATAATTAGTGACAGCTGAAAATAGCATTACCTGAGGTACAAATATATAAACATTGTTTTAGTTAATTTTTGTAATTTTTGTAAGTGCTGAAAATATTTTAATATTTGAATCTGACTGTAGTTTTTGAAGCTATTAAACATAAATATTGCAAAATAAATTAGTCATGTGGTGACTTCATACACGCAACATATTAAACATAAATGGTAGAATTAATCAATTCATTTATACGCTTTCTTTACTGTTTTATAGCAGACAACCAAAGATTAACTTATTAAGGCCCAAATCGGTGGTTGTTTGGTATAATACGTCACTCTTGTGTTGGATCGGATTTCCGGTGATGGGGAGGTCTGGGTTTTTATTATAATTGGATATACTGAGGGTAGTTTTTCATAAATGGTTTCCCACTCTTTCCACGCAAATGTAGGTATATTCTCCCTAAAATCATACCTGCCTCATTACTACTCCGCTAGGGTCATTAGTACATGGGTATCACCCAAACGGGTCCTAAGATGTGGCGGAAGAACAAATTGTTGTTTGAAAGTAGTTACGTTGAATATTATAATAACTTTTGATAAAATTATAGTACAAAACATAAAATAACTATTTTTTTTAACAAATTACCAGAATATTAAATACAATTATAAATTTCCTCCCTAAAAATATTTTTATTTCACGTTTGAGCAAATGTTTTTTTATAAGAAAAGAAAAATAGTTATGTTTATAATGTTATGTTGGTTTGGTCTCAGTACTCTAGTTTTCTTTTGTTTTGTAAAAACTCCTGGCGAAAAGCAAGTATACCATTTTATTACTTAATAGTTTCATCCCTAGGCTTTTTGTCACCAGTAAAGAAAGCAAATCATTGATAAAGTTTAATTTTATAGAAATCTACAAAAGCTACTAGTTCTACTTTCCTGCATTCATACATAAAGTCATGTGAGCTTCAGCTGTAACTTTAGGATAATATTACAAATACACATAAAATAACACCAACTAAACAATTAAATTAATGTTATCAAGTTTGACTGCAAAAAATATGTTTGTATTTTAAAAAAGGAGCTTTCTAAGAAATTGTTCTATAGGTTATTATGCTATAAATAATTTTTGTACGTGGTTTGTATGAAGCAACCATACCAGCCACAACAATTTAGAAAACTTAATATACAAACACACTAAACAAACGCATGTTCAAAGAAAACAAAAATATATACTATAAACATTTAATTCGGAAAAATGACGTTTCATTATTAGTTTTGTTAATTTATTCACTTGGAAGTTACCATTACGTATTCCAACGAGAAAATAGTGAAACACACTTTAAGGAACTTTGAAATTAAGGAGCTTTCTACAATACGATTGGTGTACTTCATTGAAAAAGAAAGATATATCATCTTGAGAATGACGTCATAAAATTTAAACCTCACGTGAGGGAAAATAAAGGGGAAGACGGGGAATAAAGCAGACGTGTTTGTTTAAAAAAAATCAAACATAAGCCAGTATCTATCATGTGGTCATTTATACATATAATAATTAAAAATATATGGAGCTAGCAAAGCTTGTTCAAAATGGAGGTATTCAACCCTAATGGGAGAGTATCGTATACAAGAGGGAGAGAATAGAAATAAGTTTTTGAATTGGTGTTTTTTTCTGAAAAAAGAAGAGTATAACAATTTTCTTTGGGAAGATAAAGGCAATAGTATTGTGTTTTATTCTATCTCAATATCTCTTCAATAGATAGAACCGAGATTGAAGAAAGATAAAGAGATATTGCCTTACAAATATGTCCACGATCATTTTGGTATTAGATTTCTTCAATGGTTTTTTTTTTGTGGACAGCCTGAAAGGACAGAATAAAACGTGAATCACAAAAAAATAAAAATCGTTGGGGAAAATAAATGCAAAAGCTTTATTTATTTATGAGATTTTCAAGGCATGAAATATTTATATGTAATAGTTTATTAAATGTACGGTTTTAAAAATCGAGTCATGTGTTCAAATATAAACTATGCCAAACAATCATAATTAGGTTAGTTTTATGCATGCAAAATTTGTAAACTACTCTATAATCAAAGTAGTTTGTACACCAACCGCATCATATTTTCCTTAACCTCAAAAGTGTGATAGCGATGGAAATATACAAGTAATACCATTTACAAAATTATTGAGTCCAAACGTGGCATGACTTAATTTTATATTTATAAAAAGGTTACATACATTAGTTCTTTTTATATTATCTTTAGAAAATATTTGCTGTAGTTACTATGCCAAAAATTAAGTAAAACAATTTATAATCAATATTGGCAATAAAAAGATGCCTGTAATTAGCCAGTTTAGATCAATATATCACAAAAATAAATTGGTGCATTGTAAAATACAAAACTTTTACATTCCTTTTTGTGTGGTATAAGTTCAAGTACATGCTTAAGTTTATTGCTGTAGGTCATAACAGTAAAACAACCACTGACAATATCCCAAATATCCTAGATAAAAATATATCCTTTGAAAGATTAAACTCTAGGTAAGTTTTAACTACACACGTAGAAGGAGTTTTTAATTTAAAAACTAATGAACAAATGGTTCTCAAATATTCTATTTAAATTTAATTAAAACAAATTACACCTGAACACAGGAATTGGGGATTTATATGAACGGTTGTTAGCATTGATAATTTCAACCAGTTGTGTCAAATATTTTAATTACCAGTAAAAAAAGTGTTGTCAACGAATTATTTAAAAATCACGAGATTTCTATAAAAAAATTACTTTTGGTTAGAGGGGTGTTGTGGTGGGTGCTACGATGAATCAAAGCTGTTATTTTTGTACTTTTAATCTTCCCAAATGGAAAATTCACGGACACTTTTATAGAGTACCAAAAGCCCTTGCGTATTTTGGTGGAATATAGCGAGTTTCAAACCAATTTCTTAGTGACATGGCTATATGTATATCTTTTTATACAAAGGACAAGCATTTGTAATGTGTTGCAATTGTTTTTCAAATTATTATTTTGTTTTCAGACCCATATTAATTCACGATAGATGTGCATGGACATATTATTTTTAGTAGCATGTCAGTCGACTTTGGTGGTGTTGAGCTAAAGTGCTCGCCTCAGGACCCGAAGCTCGTGGGTTCAAAACCCAGATAGAGTCGATAGATTTTTTTTCTTTGAGCAATACCAATCCGTAGTATAAGTTCCTTCGGAGGGGAAGTAATGCCATCTGTCCTATTTCAATTGTGACATGTAAAATAACCCTGTAAGAAATGTTAAAATACCTTTCCTGGCAAAATTGGTGGGCTTTTTTTTATGCTTTCGCTCATATAATTATCGTGGGCTGATGTAAAAAGTCGGTTCAGAAACAGGTTCTACAGATAACGCAATCTTTTCACTGGTAAATACATTTAAAAGAACTGGGGTTTCATAAAATCACAAGTATACCTGAATAACGTTAAAGACTCACACGACCTTTGAAATCACGTTGGGAAGGAACGTTTTGAAAATAGCTCCTAGCAAGCTTGTAAATATGTAACGCAATGCAGCTGACCTATTTGAAATTTACAAAGCCATTAATATGGCAAAAGTGGAAAAGTAACAGTCAAAGTTTTAAGCCGTATATTTTTTTTCTATTTAATACTGTATTTTGTATACAAATATACATATATTCATGTCATTAACAAATTTGTTTGATTTTACTTAATATGTTTCTAACATTTACCAAATCTATTTTACTGTTTTGGGGGGAGGGGAGGAGGGAGGGGAGTTCCATTTTCCCCCTTCCCCTTTGGTGCACCAATGATAAAAAAAAAACAATGTTTCATTGGTGCACCAATGATAAAAAAAAACAATGTTTCTATAACTTGATTAAATCATCCATACTTAAAGTTGATTTAAAAATATATATAATAGCTTTTTATATAATTTTATCAAACTCCCTATTTAAATAATTACAGTGTGGGGAGTATTATCTAAAATAATTCATAAAAACATATAATAGTTTATGAATGAAAGTGGTACACGCTAGTTAGTTAATGTTGTAAAAGTTCCTAGGAGACTCTTAGCATCTAGACAACGTACCTAGGAGACTCAATGTCAGGCACCTGCAGGAAATTGCTGCTCTTGAGTTTCTGAGGGCTGTGAAGGGTAGGTACAGCCCTGGCCAGTAGTTCTGCCACAGGCACTTGTGGGGAACCGAACCCGGTAGAGATCCCGTACAGCATCTCTTGGAAAACCCTGCAAGACGGACATCTTGAAAACATATCACTTCCAACTAGGTAGGTACTAGACTGCAAACATTAAATTTTTATAATAGTATTAAAACATCAAGAGTTTTAAGAATCAAGAACATGTATGACTCGGTATATATACATACATATACAAATATAATGCATGCATATATATATGTACATATACAGGCCTACATATACATATATATAGGCCTACATATTCATATATATATACGTATACGCATGTATGTATAATATTAAATTGCCATTAATGATTTCCTTGAATCAAAAATTATTGTTCAAAATAATTATTACGAAAACATTTAAAGAGGAATAATTTGGAAATATTTTGATTTTAATGAATAGACCCTAATGAAGCTTTAAACCATGGGGGCGATGGTTATTTTCTATAAATATAATGCATTATTGAACAAAGTGTAACATTTTTTTTCTGTATAACTTGATCACTAAGGGAAAATATCACAATCTAACCCAACCTAACAAAACGATAACCTACCATGCATATACCAATTGAAGGCTAGGTCTCGTTAGGTTGGGTGATATTGTGATACTCACTCATCCTGCCGTAGACCCCCTCAAAACTAGTATTTTATAATGAAGAAGTGCGTGCTGTCAACCCGAAAGACAAACGAAACAAGACCACGTTATAAAGGCGGGGCGGGGCTTTACACCTCCTCTCGATTAAACAACGAAAAGTTCAAACGGTACTGCCCTTGGGGGAGGGGGGGCGAGGGGAGAAGGGGGATGGAGGGGTCATTAGTCGGACCTTCCGGTGTAAGCACACGAGGGGTCGAAAAACAAAGCAAAGGGTTATTTACCACATGCTTATCTCATTATGATGTGCAGGGGGGCGACTTCACAGTTTGTGAAATTTGACTGAATTAGATAGAAGATCACATCTCTTAAAAAATGCATTTAGTCAACATTAGTAAAAAAAAGAAGATAGAAACAGATTAATTATTAAATCAGCATGTTTGAGCAAATATATAAATTATTGTATTTAAAAACCATGACTAAATTTAAATCTTATCTAGGGTGGTTTGCAGGTGACGGGGATTCAAGGGTTTGAATCCCAGCTGGGAGTACCGTGAGTATTTATTTTTTCTAAATAATTTACACTTCTACTTCAACGTAAATACGTGTAGGTTTACTCAAAATTCTACAGTCCCTACCCACCCCATTAGTAAAATTAAGCCTTGTCATCCCGGATGATTTGTAAGATTAAAAATAAATAAATAAAGGTATTTAACTTGCACTTTCTGAACCAACTGGTTATATCAGCACACGACTTACCAACTAACTTAAATCTAGAACAGACACAACATCCAGTACCAAGCCGTTAATTCATCACTGTGAAAGGGTAAACCCAAATTTCACCGATTATAATTTTTTGGTCATGCCGGGACCCTTAACTCAGTAGACAGACAGGCTACCGACAGAGCTAAGGTGTCAGACTGAGCTATAAGACACAACAAGAAAAAGGGTTGAATAAAGTCCAATGGGTTCTTAAATAGTACCAAATTTAGCAATATTCCCTCCTGTTAAAAACTGCAAATTCTTTGTTGTCATTTCTATGGCATTATTTCCAAAGTGTATTCTGAATAAGTTCAAGGATAGAGCCCCAGGCACTTGCGGGTTAAAGCGATCCGTCTTACTTCGCTGTCAAGAATTCTATCTTTTGCTAACCGCCATCAGTCAACATTGTATATACTATACACATTATTTCATGTCACGTGGGTTTATTAACTGTAATATACACAACATGTTGACAATAAAGGAAACAAATTCTCGTCCGTTATTACTATCATTAATACCAATTTCGCTGTTACTTCGCACTCTGGACTAATGATTCGGAGAAGCGAGGGTCAAGGTCAAACAGGGGGGTTAACATGATTGTATAAAGACAAAGCGCAT
>CABFWB010001259.1:0-13323 GCA_902151455.1 Timema bartmani
AATATACGGTAAAATAATCTTTAGATCTATATTTTATCAGCTTTTATCAGCTAGCAATTTCCAGGCATAAGTAAACGTAAATTAGTTTATCCTATTTATTGACATACAACAACAGTTTACTAGACCATTATGAATTGATAATTACAACATTTTATTAGCTACAAGAACAATGGGCATATTATATTTTCAACTTATTTTATGATTAACATAAAAAGTTTTAGCCATTACAAAAATGCACTCAAAGCTATACATGTATATTTACGGAATTAAATAATTATCATTTGTAGAGAAATATTTTATTACGTATTAATGGCTAAACATATGTAGTATAACTTTTTGTTTTTTTATATTGCTACTAGACCAACCATTTCAGAAAACAAAACCCCATTTGATTCTATTTGTTTTTATAGATCAAGCTGCTAAATAGTAATTCTATATGTTTTAATTGGGGAATTTATAATTAATATTTGAACCGACTGATTTTATTAGCACTCTAATTCCAAACCAATAAAGTTATATAAAAGTCACAGTAGCCTGTCCCCCGACCAGTAATGTATTACTGTTAAAAGGGAAGCTTCAATTTCATCAATGATTCATTTTCAGTTCATAGCTGGAATCGAACTCGTGGCCCTTAGCTAAGTATATAAACACGTTACTGACTAAACGGAGGTGTATAACTAATTAACTGTTAGTAATTAATTTTAATGGTTATTTTTTAATCAAAATATCATCGATTAAACAGAGCCTATGTAGATAATTGATTATGCTACTATATTCAGTTTGGAAGCACTTATGGCCAAGAGGCTTAATATCCTGTCGAATAATGGACATAATAGATAGTGACGTCATCGGGAAGTACACACAACAATCATATCAAACCATGGTATATAATCCGAGGGTGGTATGATGGGTGGATACAAAAGGCGCATCAACCACCCAGACAAATCAGCCAGATTTAACTAGATCCATCATTTTAGGATTAGTATCAGCGCGTATCAAACAAGCTCACACACTTCATAGAATGTGTTGTGGCAAATGTTGGTGCTAATCCAGGAGAAGAAGTGTGAGGAGCTATACTGACCAAAAGGTAGCCGACGTGACGGTAGCGATGATAATACCAACATTTACGGACATAGGGTGTCATGTGGGCAGCACAAAGAGCCCTTCGGTCGTTAATTTCAGTTTTATAAACTGAAGATACTACTTTTTTTTTAAATTACAGGAGCTTCTCATCTGTAGTCACAAGTTTGAGTTTGAGCCCGTTTAGGACCTACTGTTTCACAGATAAATTTTGGAGGCACCGAAGATCGAGCCCGAGACCTTTTGATCTGTATCCAGGATATCTATAAATATTCAAACCGACTTGAATTTTAATTTTCCGTAAATAATACGAAAAACAAAAATTAAAACCTTTGTTAGATTTAATGTATACCTACATAATCACGCCATTCCCTTACAGTCTAGGAAATAAACTGTGCATGTAGCTCAAAAAACAACTCCATACTTAATCCATCCTCACTAACTTTCTCCACACTTCCCTATCCTTGCATACTCCCTTCACTTCAACAACATCCATACATCCTCACTAACTTTCTCCACACTTCCCTATCCTTGCATACTCCCTTCACTTCAACAACATCCATACACCGAGTCATACATGATCTTTTATTATTAAAAATATTAATGTTTCTCTTTTTCACAAATTCGTCTACAACAATTAGTCACGTCTTGCATGGGCCTACCCCTTCCTTTTGATCCACACACTCTACCTTCATATATTTGCTTCGTCACGTGACCCACACTCATCCTCTCAACACGCCCAAGCTAACTTAACATACTTATTTAAAATTGACCTATTGTCTATTAGCCTCTTTCGATACTACTTATTTCTTTGCAATAGTCCACTTATACCCAACTACTCTCTTAGATGCATTCACCTGTTTGTGAAATTTCCCATACATCCTTCCTTTTTTATAGAACATTCTGCCCAGATACACACGATATTTCACTCGCTCTAACTGTTTTCCATTTGTACTAAGCTGACTACCATTTCCTGATACGTCCTTACCAAAAACTATCACCTCAGTTTTGGAGACATTTATACGAGGATATATTCTGGCTGTCACCACGTTGTAAAGCTTTAATCCATATAAAATAAACCTAAACGAAACAAAAGTAATTATAGCTACAATGGGAGTGTAACATATATATTAGGCTTGCAATGATATGTTTGAATTTGACAGTGGCAGATAGCAGCCACCAGGGAAATAAGTTTAGAACTGAGAACTTAGAAGGTAAAGTACTCGTATAGGCCCTATGATCATTGATCACACATAGAACAAAGATTGAGTAGGACAATTTGGAGATTAATGCGAACAAAATATCATTTGTTAGAGATAATGAGTTCAGATATTTAACAATAAATTTTAACTAGCAATAACGTTATTAGAATGGAAATTAGGTAAATAATACAGTCTGAAAAAACAAAGAGATTGGACATAGCAAAATAGTCCCTATTGTTTTATAATATTGTTGAACTCTTGTGTAGAATATAGACGCTCTTATTTTAAAATGTATATAGCATCAATGATTCTTTTTTCAAGTTAAGAATAAGCCTGGTTTAAATCTATTCTAATCTGGTGTATTCTGTTAAGTGTACTGTTCTTCGTTTTTTAAATCAAAGCAGTACAATATTTTGCAATATATATACGTAACATATACACATATATGTTACATATTTTATTTCTGTAAGCACCATATATTACTACCTATTCAGGCTATACAATTTTGTACTAATTACGCTAATGGTTTTAGGAATTAAGAAGGTTATATTGATAAAAAAGTGTACCCGGATTTGAGTGGAGGGAGAGTGGAAAACCAGTCCGGGAAAACCACCCTCAGTACACCTGACCGAGATTCGAACCTCGATCTCCCCGTCATCGGCAGTCTAGTCTACTACGAGAGTAGCGCGTTAGACGACGTGGCCACCGGAGCGGGTATAAATTATTTTAACGGTCAATTATATCGTTTAAAAAAATGAACGTAGCAAAATTAAAATTTAAGAGCTAATATACACAATTTTCTACAGCATCCCTAAAGGATATATATATATTTTTTTAAAGATATCATAAGTACATTAAAAAATATTAATAAGTAGTTTCAAAATAAAATTCATCGGTGCAATTAAATTGTGATATCTTACTAAAATAAAATACGTATCAAATAGTTATTCAAAAGGAAACGGTTGGTTTTGAAAACTCCTTTATTCTCTCGAGAGGAAGGGTGTCAAGATGTTCCTGGTAGACTTTTGTTGTAACCCCAGCGAGCACAAGGATCCCAGTTAAGGGTGTTCAGGTGCAGATGACGAAATCTCAGCCGCGAAGGAAAGGGCGCTAGGGTTAAAGGGATGTGGATGGGTGAAGGGGGTGGTTTGCTATTCATATCTACAAGGGGTTGAATAAAGCGAGGGAATTAATGGAGTGTGTATTGGCCTCGTCTTGAGCTTGGCTCTATTTATTGCGCACAGTTTGAAGAGCTTCTAACGCACAAACTCGGCTTAAATTTATTTGAAACAACTGAGTATATCCAGGGAGCTCAGAGGAAAGGGGGGGAAAATATTCACTGCTACTGTCCACGGTTATGGCTTAGCCTACCGAGTTTGATTTTAATATTAAAATTTTATTAATAATTTGTGCGAAAAAATTGGTAATTTCTGAAAATTATAATTTATTGGTATGGAACAAATATTGTTGGAAGCCTTCCACGTTATTTTATTGTTTGCATCAAACCCTTTATCCTTTTTTTTTTTTTAAGTTTTTCTGATAAATTCCTGAAAATTCAATAAATGTATGAACTGTTGATTTTCAAAATGTAGAATCTTTTTTTTTCTTCCTTCAAAAATTAAAATTCAAAGGTTGGAGGCTCAGCATTACGACCCAGAACTTATTCATTACTAATGGTACTTAACGTGCGCTTTCTGAACCAAACGATTTTTATCAGCGAACAACTTACAAAATGACTCAATAATATGATTCCGACACACAGTACGTCATTAATCAAGAGATTCTTGTCAAAGGCGGGACCCATTTTGAATAAATTTTAAATGTCTGTTCTACCTGTAATATAACTGAACACATTAAACCAAATAGGAAGATGTGCTAGGAGCTGAGATAAGGGGTCAGAGTCAAATCACCATTACCATCATACTATCACCATCATACTCACTATCACCATCACCTCATCTCATGGTGACATGGAAAGAGCCTCCACGGAAAGGATGTACTATTAGTACATTCGAACAACAGTACATTAGTACTGGATAATATTTACACTACTGGGCTACGAGGGATGTAGCCCAGACTCACGATATTATAATTACCTCATTAGAATAATTATAATGTGTGTCTCCTAGACGGCTATTAAGACGAATTCATTGGGAAAAGATAAAAGGAGTTGATAGGTGGAAGGCAAAGGGTAAGACTCGTGTGTCCCCCACAAAAAAAAAAGACGCTCTCACCCACAAGACGCCTGTTCTCCAAGTCGTCAAGTACTTAGTAGCAGTCAACTGTTCCCCCAAAGTATCGTAACTCCTTACCCCACCTTCGACGCTTCTATGATCAAAACAAACATAATATAGACAAGACGTTTTGTTAATTAGTCTCAGCTAAAACCTCTCACGTAGGAACCTTATCTCTTTTCACACTCGAGGTATTTCACTTGCAGGTGTAGGAGGGTTGGGTAACAACGTGGGTGTGTTCTTGTGGGAATGGAAGGGGGAGGAAATACCCACAACCAACTTCAGTGTTTCTACGTGCTGCATATGATAAGTACGCCATTTGCAAGTTCGCCCGTATTCAAACTGTGCCGGAGTATGTATAATAGGTTAATTCGGAAACTTGTACTAATCTTGTTGTACTATTGTATCGACCAAAGGAATAATTGACATTTTGAATAGTTCAAACTGTTTACACAAACGTTATTTTATTACTACTTATCTAAATAGTTTATCATATTCTGAAAATTAAAAAATGACACCTGGACACGGGAATCGTAGCCGGGACCTTTGGCTTAGTACGTCATTGCTCTAACCACTGAGCTATTCAGGATTAGTCCCGTGACCAGGGTCATTCTTCACTCATATTTTAAGGCTGACGACGATTTCCGCTTAGTCTATAGACTCTGCCTTAAAATATGAGTGAAGAATGACCCTGGGCACGGGACGAATCCTGGATAGCTCATTGGTTAGGGCATTGGCGTACTAAGCCAAAGGTCCCGGGTTCGATTCCCGTGTCCAGGTGTCATTTTTCAATTTTCAGAATATGATATCGAGATGGAGTAATTCTCACTAAAAGCATAAATAATAGCTTTGACTATTTAATTCTAAATAGTTTATGTATTAAAATGTGTGATAACACATCACTAAGTACATATAAAAAATTATTTGGGGTAGTTTAAGTTAGGGTGGAGATGCAGGTCTGTGTTTCTTGCAGTTTTTATAATTCATGGTTGCAAGTCTAAACATTCGTTGTTATTAAATATTTGGAAATTTTGTCAATTATTTGCGCAAATAATAAATATTGGTAAAATATTAGAATCATAATAAGTGTAAACTGCTTCGGTGGCCACATGGTCTAAAGCGCTACTCTTGTAGTAGACTAGACTGTTGAATACGGGGGAGATTGAGGTTCAAATTTCGATTAGGTGAATTGAGTTTTTTTTTACAAAATTGGTTACCGCTCTCCTTCCATGCCAATGCTTGTACACTTCCTCAAAATATAACCTTTCTCATCCCTAAAATCACTGGTGTAGTTAGTATATAAGAGTATTACCCAAACGGGTAGTAAGACTCGGTGTTTAAAAAAAAAAGGTAAAATATGTATCACTTTATGTTGTATTTTATATTACTCTCTGATAAGACGTGTATTAATCACAACTTGTGAATGTGTGGAATGCCAGGCCTCCACCGTGGTTCGGATCCCACGTTAAACTGTAGGTCCTCAATTTCATCTCACAATCACCCTACCATTACACATTAGCGTAAGTGCGTATAACCCGAACGGGTAGTAAGACGCGGTGCTAATAATAATAATAATAATAATAATAATAATAATAATAATATATTACTCTTTCCACAGTAATGTAGCTACATATTCTCTTAAAATAACTTCCCCTCCTGTCCTATATCAGTTAACAGTTACTAGCCTTGGTGTTAAACATGTTGATAACAACATTCAGATATAGACGTCAACTAAAAGTTATCCTACCTTCATAATGCTCTAACTTTATTTATTATATGTGTGAGATATGCAATTTTATTTAAATTTAGCTAAAAACGAATATGTACACATCATTTTGTTCCCTAATAATTTGTTTATAAATAAATACATTGCCAACTTTGGTGACCGAATGGTATAAGGCGTCACTCTCATAATAAACAGGACTGCCAATGACGGAGAGATCGCTGTTCCAACCCCAGTTGGGTGTACTGAGGGTGGTTTTTAATAAATGATTTTTTACTCTCTCTCTTCCCCCCCACACAAATGTGGATACAATTCCTTTAAATTCAACCTTCCTCATCCCTAACACACAAGCGCAATTAGTACATATTCGTACAATTTTAATGTGTTGTGAAAAATAAAAAATAGATCTTGATATTAAAAAAGTCTACTCTCTTGACCTGATGAAGCTGTCTGTGACAGTGAAAGCTTGTCCTTAAAAATGTTTTTTTTATAGTGTTCTATCTAAACAATTTCCACTCCGGTATTACCAAGGTAAGTGTTCTGGCTATCCCTCCTAGTTTAAACCATGATTTAGCCTAGTGCTCTATTCCAAATAACCTTGATATTAAAAAAGGAAGTATTTGTTTTATTAACCAGCGTTTATATTAAAAAATCAAACTGGTTTACCCGCTATTCGCACTGGGAATCTATGAAGTAGTTTTTCTATTTTTGGTACATAAAATTAATCACAGGAAAAAGTAACCAAATCATTAAATTATGTTTAAATATTAATCCTATATTAGTTTAAATAATTATGTTCCAAAACGCGAAATTAGGCTGACTAATACAGTGTGTCAAAATAGTGATATAGTTTGAAAGGGTTTTTAAAAGCTGACATTTCTTTAGGAGATTATATTATAAATTCTCTCTACACCAAATATTTTGAACTCTTGCCTGTTGATGCTAATAAAAATGAAGAGTGACACAACATAAATCGTAGTTAAAGAGTTAAAACAATTTAAAGATAGACCTACATATTAACAGCTTACAGTTTAGAAAAGGACTAATTCATTTTCAAATTTTCTGGCCTTATTCGATTCAATATTCAGAATAATAAAACAATATCTTAAGTTCTTTCGAAATTCTAAATTTTAGATATCTAGAATGTTTAAATTGTATTAGAACAATTCATGAGGACAAAATAATATCAAAACTATATCGAACTTGGTAGCTCTACATCCAGCTACACCTCTTATATAAATATTTTACAATATCAAGAAAATGACGACAATACCAAACCAAACATATCAACTAATACATTTTTAAAAACAATCTTCGAAACGAAACATTAAGCATCCCATAAACTGAGTGCACAAATGAACGTAATTAATATAAAACGCAATATTTACCTAAGAGAAATATATGAAAATATAAACTATATACATTGTTATATAAAAATAAGAAAAAAGGGCATCACAGTTTAACAAAGAGCCTAAATGAAATAATAGTCTGTTAAAGATATCAGCAATTACCTGAACAATTTTAATTTTCTGCTACAAAATATTTTTATTCTAAATATCCCCGAAGTCCACATTTTTCAGCATTCATAAATTCTTTTATAACATTTCTTGGTCTTGAAGTTTACATTGTTATCACACAAATGTATATAAGATTCAATCTTTTTATTTTATTTTCTGGAGTTTAAGCTGACTTTTAACTGGATAATTAATCTATTAGTCTGAATATTTATTATTTCAATGTAAGATCAAATCAAATAAAGATTTTGAACGTTACCTATGTACAAGTTTTACTATATTAAATAAACACGATTTGATTTCTTATGTGAATACAAAATAAATAACACAAACAATAGTTTTCTTTTGTTTTGTTCAGATTGAAATGTATTAAGTAGGCCGAATATTTATTTGGATTTGATTTGGCGATCAAGTAATATAGGAGAAAATGAATTCTACATTTAATAGGAGGGAGGATACAACATTGATCATGTGGCTTTAGACAAAAAATTGTGGAAAAACATTAATTCTATATTATTTTAATAGAAAGAATTGTAGTTTATGTGTCAACCGGAATTCAAACTATATTCTTGTTTGATTTAAGTGCAATCGGTACAGTGGTTTTTGCGTTGAAGAGTAGCATATAGATACCGACTCATTTATATACACACACATATATATATATATATATATAAATTTTTTAATAAATTTAAACTGTAGAATGGCTATTTTAAGATTTATTATAACAATGAAATCCTTAAGTAGTAATTCTTTCACTTAATAAATTAGTACAGTGTATACACGCTGTACTATTAAACTTTCTGGTAGCTGCAAACTTTTTTAATATTCGAAGCAAAATAATTTAAATACTGATCTATTTAAATTAGTAACTATTTTAAAATTGAAGAAAATTTATCTAGCCGTTATAGATAATTTACTATAAATTAATTTCTTAAAATTCAATCTTGAAACAAGATTAATCACGAGGGCCTACAATGAACAAGAGTGGGCAAATGTAATTTTTTTTAAATATTTTGAAAAATAAGTGAATAGTCTAGCTACAAAGTTAATCAATTTGAGATTAAATTTTTAGGTAGCACGTTCCTATGTAACGAGAATTGATAATTAATTGGGTTTTATAATGAACACCCACTGCGGATTCTACATGCGTCCCCCGTTTATTACGTGGATGAGCCGTGTTATTTGAATCAAACAAAAGCTGGTGGTAAATATTTAACAGAGTATATATAGGAAGGTTTAGTTCTGGTTTGTGGTTATAATGGTGGTTGTAGATCTAGCTTGGCGGAAAGTTAAATAAAAAAAAAACCTTTAATGTAACGTTCAATTCTGATTACTGCAACAGAAATCACTGATGTTCATTACATTTAAAGTAAACAGGGAAACTGTTCATCAATAAAACAATTTGGTTTTCGTCACTTGTATTTAAAAATTAGATAAACTAGCAGTGTTAATTACTTATTTATGATATATATATATATATATTTAAATCTGATTTTGAAATAAAAAACCATTGATTTTTTAATGTAAAGAATACTACTAAATTTATGTGTGATGTGAAACAAAAAACACAATTTTTAGTGTAAGCCTATTTACAATTTATCATGTATTATTATTTGTTTTTCATTTTTTTTTAGTTTTAAAATTAATACAACTTTCCTTTTTGCAACTAGCAATCTTAGCTCAAAATTGAAAATATTAAAATGATTTCAAGCACATTATTTAATTAATTGTACAGGAAACACTCAATAACAAACGATTTAAGGATATGTATCATGTACAACATAACTCGTTATGTTCGTAATATACAATGTACACAACTATATTTTTGGGAAGTGCCATAGAACGATTAATTTGATTTACACTGAAATACTAAATGTTGATTGTATTTAATAAAGGGCTGAAATAGATTTAATAGCAAAATAAATTAGAATAATTTCTCATTTTAAATAAATTCAATAACATTGTATACTCTTAGAATCATTATACATATCTGGAAGTAATCCTTTAATTAATTAATTTATCTATTTGAATTATTTAACGTGCACTTTCTGAACCTACTCTTTATATCAGCACACGAGAATTTCTATGAGCGAGAGTGAAAGGACTTACCAATTTTGCCAGGAAAGGTATTTTCACATACCTTCCAGGGTTCTTTTACATGCAACAATTTACATGGGATCGACGGCTTTAATTCCCATCCGAAGGAAGTTGTGCTACGAATTTTTATCACGCAAGAAAAATACGTGACCCTGGTTAGGTTTGAACCCACGAACATAGGAACTTGATGTGAGTACTCTACCCCAAGACCACCGAGGTAAGACAATCCTTAAATTTTAATGTCAATAAGTGTACTAGTGCTATATTTATAACACAAATTGGTACACCCTTGTGATAAATATGAGTTGTAAGTTGTAAGTATGAGTTGAAAAGCTTATAATTGTTTTGAACAGTTTAGAATTTTATTGGTTCATCCAGTTAGGTTATACTAATAACTTTAAATGACCTTTAGCTGTAAGTTCTTCTATGTGTGACAGCTCCAAAAGATGAAATGATGAATTACAATTCATCCCAAAGTTCTAATTTCAGAGACTTACTAAACTACTTAAACGAACACAATTTCTCACTTTTACAGCTATTTGATATTTAATAGGAGAAGAAAATATATTAACATAAATTGAGTAAAGGAGATGATTTGAAGTTTTCCTATATTTAATAACCGAACTTCTCTAAAATGCTTCAAGAACAACTCAATACAATTTATTTACTATCATTGTAATTAAATTTCACCAGTGTTGTCAATATATTAATTTTCTTAATTACATGTTAGTTAAAAATAGTATATTTATTTCTTTTAGAACAACATCAAGCTCTAATGTATTTGCTACGGGCGATTCTGATTTAACAGTTTGGAGTAATTTCTTTGCCCTGTGCTAATAATTATAGGGCTGTGAATAGAAAGATAAATGTAATCATAATAAAAACTATATATTATAAATTTTGTAAATATGTATCATTATATTTAATATATTGATGCATGTGTATAAAGTAATTTTTGTGTTTTTGGCACTATTAGTTCTAATATATGTTTTATATCTAAGGGAGAAGATAATATAACCATATAAAAATATTTTTTGATTCCTTTGGTTTTCTTCTTTATGAAAATTCCTTCTTAACCTTTAGGCCAAAACGCAAAATAGGAGTTAATAATCATACCAAAAATATTTTAAATATTTAAAACGCTCGCTGATAAATGAGATATTAGTGGTACTAAAAAATGTGTCTACAATAAAAAGTACTAATATATATATATTATATTTTAGCACCGCATCTTACTACCTGTTCGGGTTATACGCTTATGTACTAATTACTATAATGTCTTTGGGAATTAGAGAGGTCATATTAATAGGAAATATATCCACATTTGCGAGGAGAGAGATTGGAAAACAATTTTGGCAAAACCACCCCCAGTACACCCGACTGAGATTCGAACCTCGATCTCCCCGTCATCGGTGGTCTAGTCTACTGCAAGAGTAGCGCGTTAGACCAAATGGCAGAAGTGGGTTACACTTATATAGATTCTAATATTTCACCAATATTTATTATTTGCGTCAAATGATTAATAAATTTACAAATATTTCATAACAATGAATTTAAAAGACTTGCACCAAGGATCGGGAATTATTCTACAGGTTTTGAAAACATTATTATGGATGCTATGTTTGAATTTAATAATAACATAACGTGCTTCGGTGGCCGCATGGTCTAAGGTGTCACTCTCGTGTTAAACTAAGCTGCAGATAACAGGGGGGATTGGAGTTCGAATCTCAGTCACGTTTACTAAGGGTGGTTTTTCCTGAATGGTTTTCTACGTTCTCTCCACGAAAATGGGGGAACACTTCCTCTAAACTAAACCTTCGTGCTGCTAAAAAAAATTATTGATTTAAGTTGATAAATATTTAAAACAGATATGTGATAGTTTGAAATCATTTCTCTCAAAGAAGTTTTGTTAACATTAACTATAACACAACTTAATTTGCTATGAAACCTTTAATTAAAACACTTATAGCCATATACGTTGTAAGCCAGTTCATATAGTTAATTATGTTGCGAAAATTTAATTACATATATTATTTCTCCGTTCTTTACCTCTTTATACACGTCATGGCTATTCGAATATTTACACTATTGAATCAAAGGCGAATATGGTAAGATTTAGAACAATTTACCCGAAATTATCGTGGAAGTAGGATGAGAAACCATTTATTATAAACCAAATCATAACAGACTATACCAATTAGTTTAACAGTTATTGTAATGAATGAAAAAGCATTTTCATTAAAAAGTAAAATAAAAAGCTAATAAAGCATAAATATAATTTATTAAGTTATACTCTACTCTACATAAATGGCAAGTGAAAAACACTCACTTTTAAAAAAAACGGCAACTCAAGTTAAATATCACTGTCTTCAGTGGCCGCATGGTCTAAAGCGCAACTCTTGTGCCAGACAAGACTGCTTATGACTGTGAGATCGAGCTTCAAATCTCGGTCAGGTGTACTGAGGTTTTTTTAAAAAAAATAAAATAGTTTTTCACTCTCCATGTAAATGTCGGGGTACACTTATTCTAAATATAACGTTACTAATCCCATTAAAGTAATTATTAAATAATTGTATAGCTCGAAAAAGTAGTAAAACGCGGTGCTAAAATAAAAATAAATATCTAAACTATCACAAATAACATATTTATAATATAGTTTAGAACTAATCTATTTTTGTAATACGAATATATATATTTATATATAAATATATAGAGAGACTATATATATATTTATATATATAAACACGAACTCAATCTATAACTGATCGCCCAACAAACCTAAGCCACGGACGGGATCCACGACTAAATTAATAAGGACTGTGAATTAGCCACTACCGGCTCATAAATCTGCAGTTATTGTTTAGAACATTACTGCTTTCAATGTGTTCTCCCCCTGTTTTCTATTTGGATACAGCTTCATTCTGGTAGCTCCAATTATGTGGCTTTCTCTAGACCGTTGATTATTATCGGGTAATAATATGTCCACCAACCAACATTCTATACAACC
The DNA here is from genome assembly GCA_902151455.1 of Timema bartmani. Taxonomy (NCBI): domain Eukaryota; kingdom Metazoa; phylum Arthropoda; class Insecta; order Phasmatodea; family Timematidae; genus Timema; species Timema bartmani. Next base: position 12,858 of record CABFWB010001259.1, read on the forward strand.
CTTGCGCCGGGCTGTAATGGTAGGGCAGGGATTTGAAGACCATTCATGAGATTTAATGCGAGGGTGTTGGGACTAGAAGAAAATTCGAATCGATCATAGGGAACAATTAGCACAGCATGGTATTAAACGGGGCTACGCCCCAATCAGCCCCTCTCATGACTGGTGTTTACTGACCCCCTTCCCCTTATCTAACACGCTACCCACTGACTAGAGTGTTCTTCTTGCCACTGAGAGCTAAATGATGCCGCTTAAAGAGATACATTGATTCACTCCACTCCTGACAAATTTAGCAGCGTGGTTATCAAACGAAATAATGTTCAAAACTTCTTTAAGTGCAACACAATTTTATTATTTTTTGTTTAAGTACATACATACATACATACATACATACATACATACATACATACATACATACATACATACATACATACATACATACATACATACATACATACATACATACATA
>CABFWB010001259.1:23885-94582 GCA_902151455.1 Timema bartmani
GCAACGTATATTACTACCCGTTCGGATTATACACTCAAGCACTAATTATGGTAATGGTTTTAGGAATTTGGAAGGTTATATTTATAGGAAGTTTACCCCCATTTGCGTGGAGGAAGAGTGGAAAAACCATTTTGGAAAAACTACCCTCAGTACACCCGACCGAGATTCGAACCTCTATCCCCCCGTCATCGGTGGTCTAGTCTACTGCGAGAGTGATTGATGCCTTAGACCGTTTAACCACCTAAATGGATCATAAAATGGATCCGTTCACTTCGAATAAAGATGTCTTCTGTTTCCATTGCGTCCCCCATTTCATGTATTATTATCCTCGTAAACCATTCCATTTTAATATCCAGAGAGAGAGAGAGAGAGAGAAAATGCGTGTGAAACCAAATGAAGGTTATAAAATGAGCCCTCATAATAGACTTCTTGTCTCTGCTGAAGGTTCCACATCAAGTGGATTAAATTTCATTAATTCATGGGTTGAGAAATGAGGAGAGAAGACTCCGGCTGAACAAATTTACGTTCCCCTCCTGCCTTGCAGTCCCATCTTACCGGCGCGACGTTTAATTCGCCATTGTTGAAAGAGAAAATTTGTTTAAAGGATTTTCAACCTGTGATATTTTACTTCCCACCCTCTATTTTAGGTAAGTGTTAGAAGGTAGTGTGTTCAATTTAGGGATCATTAAAGTTTATTAATAAAATATTTTAAAATATTGGTGACTAGTTTCTAGGAGCATGATAATGTTGTTAAATAATTAATTTTACTGTGTAAATCTGAATTCTTATTAACATCAGTTACTTTATTTTATCTTGTTTCAACTGATTGCTCAGAATTATTTGTATTATCTATGATAAAATATATATTTCATCTAACTAATTCTATATCAATAAAATTAAGAAATTTTCTATCTGTTTGTCACGAGCAATAAGCGACATACACCAGGCAGATATCTTAAATTTTAAAATCTTAATAGCCCCATGTGCGCCTCGAAGCTGTAATTTTAAATTTTTATTTGTACTTTTAAAAACGTATTATAAATCCTATCGGAAGAAATAAAAAGTGGAGATTTTTTTATCACTTTTTGAAGCAAAAAAAGGTTTGTACCCGGTAACAACGCAATGTATTGCGTGGTTACTCCGTTCGTTGAAAATAAAAGTACAATCATTATTGTATTAATTTTTGTGCCAGTTAAAATTATCATAAAGTTAGTATCGTGAATACGTTTGCACTCAAGATATAGGAACCTACTAAGGACCGTATATTTTAATATTTCCCAGTACAATAGAGTCTCATTAATTTGACCTAAACGAGATCGACAGGTGATAGGATTACCAAAATGTCGCTAATGTGGCAAGAGGTGAAGTAGGAAGGAAAGAGAAACAAATCCAAAATACTGTAAATACAAGTGCAGAATAGGTATGAATTAGGGTTTGTTAGTAATTATTCCTTTTAAGGCTCGAATTTTTTCTTCAATTGAAAGAAAAACTTTTATATTCTCTTTTCACTTGCCATTTTTCTCACACAGTAAAATTACATTAAGGCCCTTGGCCTTGTCGAGTGCAAGTCTAAAACGTATTTTGTGGGATGGTGGGCGGGAGGGTGAAAGGCGTGGCGTGGCTTCACAACCGACCAAAGTATCTTTCCGCGCCAACAAGAACAGATGGATCACGGAAAAACGTAGATGGCGCTAGCTACCGGACAGGTCTTGCGGGAAAATCATACGTTTGGAAATATCATTTTTCTCGAGAACGAGTGAAATTTGTATGGTCATATTTTCAACACCTCTTCTAAGATAATGTCTCTATGTTTATTAGGTGTTACATTTTCTTATTTTTTGTTATGTAGCCGGCAGTTTTATATTGAAAAATGTCCAAATTATTGATATTTGATCACTGTTAAAATTATAGAGGAGGTGTTTATATAAAAATTATAAAATAATCAACATGCTTCTATTCTTGAACAAACCGTTTCCGAAAAGAAAATTGCAAAACAATAAAAATTATTTAAGATAACCGTTCGTTCCCATGGCTCTGCATTTCCACTCCAAATGAAAAGGGCCAATCGCCTTAATGGGAAAATGCCAAACTCACTGACAGTATGAACAAGTACAGTGCAAACATTCACTGAGGCGGGCGAACAGAGCTACAACCAAGGAGGTATGTGACTTAACTCAATGACAAAGGAACGATGGTAGTGGGAAAATAATATGCATGTGGATATTGCACAACAATAAATTGTACTTCATGAGAATATGTTGGATTAAACGGAATGTCAGATTATCGAGACTCTACTGTACCTTCAAATAATTAGATATATATTATTATTCACAATAATAACTATATCTCAATTAAAACATCTTATCTCTCACAGTTAAGACAAAAGAACCATAAAAAATTTCAAATCACGTGTTTCTTTATCGGCTTCACAATAATGAACTATTTTTTTCAGCATCAGCACCACGTCTTACAACTTGTTCAGGCTGTACACATATGCACCGATTGCACTAAATTGTTAGAGATGAGAAAAGTTGAACTTTAGATGAAGTGTGCCCGCTTTTGAGTGGAGGAAAATTGGGAAACCATTTAAGAAAAAATCCTCAGAACACTCGACTGGGATCCGAACCCCGATATTCCTCTAATATGCAGTCTAGTCTATAGCGAGAGTGACGCCTTAGACTATACAGCCACCGAAGCAGGTGATTATGAAGGTATTCTTTTTTTCACCACATCTCACTACCCGTTCGTGTTATATTCAATTCGTATGTATTACGGCTAGAATCGCGATTATCCGGCCCTCCGTATTATCCGGCTCGGTGTTAACACATGTGTTTAATACTAAACAAACCTGTACATATCCACTATAAAATATTTACTTAATATAATATAAATCGTTTGGCGATACATTTTCACTTGTTCTTCTTAATTTGTGGCCGAAGTTAAATTTACAGAATAAAGTACTGTATGGTAAAGATTAAAAAAAAATAATTCTCATTTAATTTTTACTGTCCCCGTACAATATTACTGTATTCCTATTTTACATCACAATTAGAAAATTGGAAGATTCTATTAAATATTCTGTGGGGAAAATGTTGGCGAACCCACAATGAAAATGATTCACCCTTGTGTCCCGTATTATTAAGATTTTCCGTTATCTTGCCCGGAATGCCTCAACTTTAGGCCGGATATTAGCGACTCTAATGTAATTACCTTTATAATTAAGGTAGTTTCGGAAGAAAGAAACAATTTTTGGAAAAAAAAAAGTTACTCTTGGTACATATAGCCGGGATTCAAACCTTAGTCTGATTTGCCTGTGATTGTTAGATCAAGCTAACTCAACTTTTAGACCATTAGACCATGTGCCCAGTGGTGTGAGTAGTATTTTGGGGCACACTCTAGTCGTGGAATAAGCTGTATTCCCATCCAATTCCTAGCCCCTAACATAACCTAACCTAGCCTAACCTCCATTTTGATCCGCAGTTCGTGTGCATCGGTATTTTGTTATAATATTATGAATTACATTACTAAATCGTATAGGCTATATTACTTTGTTGGATATATATAAAAATTAAAACAATTTTACACAACCCGTTTCGATGGCCGCGTGGTCTAGGCCGCAACTCTCTCAATAGACTAGATTGCTTATGACGGGAGATTGAGGTTCAAATTCCTATCGCGTGTACTGAGGGTGGGTTTACCCTATAAGGTTTTCAACTCTTTCCATGCAAATGTGGGTACGTTTCCTTTAAATATAACCTTCCTAATTCTTATAACCATTAGCGTAGTTAGTACATATATATCTTTAACGGGTAGTAAGACGCGGTGCTAAAAAAATAAAATAAAAAAATGCTCTGACTCGGTGAAATAAAACGCTGACCATACAAATGACGGTCAGCCCAACCACAGGGCCAACCTCACTTTATTGCTACACATTACTGTTCAACGTAGACAGTTATACGGCCTGTAAGCTTCTGAGAGTTTTAAAACACAAACCATTTTGGGTTTCGTCCAATTTCAATTTCAATTTACATTTAAATTTTAGCACTTAGTTAACCTTTATAGTCCACAAGCTAATGCACAAGCTAATGACACTGATATTCTAGTATAGTAATAATAATAATAATAATAATAATAATAATAATAATAATAATATAATATGTACTATGGATTTGAATAAGAAATTTCTGAACAAATTACTTAAATTTTCATATCGTCCTATGTGTATTTTTTTAGGTAAGATTTAACTTTAGTATTTTCCCTCTACAATATTGTATGTCTGTATTTAACTAAACAAATCAATTTTTGAAGTCACAAACATAATTTAAAAGTCTCAGCACAAAATACAAACAAACTCATATAAATATACTAAATAACATATTTTAATACAACTTAAGAGGAATACAATTCTGGGAGCTGAAGGAGGAGGCAGAGGACAGGGTGCATTGGAGGTCTAAGTTCACTGACGAAAATAACGGACCTGTCGTAAGACAGAACACCTGATGTTAATCAAATTTATATCCAACGCAGCTATCTAAATTCTTGTTTTAATTTCTAATCAACATTTAATTATGTCTGATAAGTTTTCAAATATATTACGATTAAAACAGAAAATATGACCTTAAAACTGTTCTCGATTAATATTTATTCTATCAAGAGCAATTTATTATTTTCTTAAAAAACTAAATTTAACTTTAGTGGAATGGTTTTTTTTAAGTTCATAATTTATTTAACTATGAACTTTATTTTTTAGTGTTTACAAGCCATAAGTGTGCTTTGTATGATGCTATCATTATTAATTATTTAGTACCGCGTCTTACTACCCGTTCAGGTTGTACACTTAAGTACTAACTACAATAATGGATTAGGAATTGGGTAGGTTGAATTTTAGAGGAAGTGAACCCGCATTTGCGTGGAGGGAGAGGGGAAAATTGTTTAGGAAAAACCACCCCCAGTTCACCCAACCGAGATTCGAACCTCGATCTTCCCGTTCTTGATGGTCTAGCTCAACACGACTGGCGCGTTAGCCAACTACGCCACCGAGGCGGATTTTTGTGATGCTACTTTGATTTTATCTTGGTAACACTTAAGTTGCGATGAAAGTATTAAATATATTAATTTTAGTGGATCGTGTGCTATATATATTGTAGCAATTATTATTTGATGATTATAATTTATATTTTCTCAACTACATATACTTATTATCATATAAATTGTGTAATAGTCATAAAAGCATAAATATTTATTGTGAAAAATATAAAATTGTTACTTGTGTAGACCCGCTTTATTCTATTCTTCAAGTTGTATTAAAATCTATTATTTATTACTCATAGATGAGTTGTGAGCTAAGACTCTTAAATTGTTTGCGTAAATTTGAAGATTAATTTATTTTATTAAATATTTCAATAAATCAAATGAACTACTAAATATAACTAATGGTTATTAAATTAAATATTACTAAGACTTACCTTATTATTTTGGATCGTAAAAGGATTTTCTTTTTTAGAACCACGTCCTATTATCTATTGGGAACTATACGCATATGTTCTAATTACTCCAATGTGTTAGGGATTAGTAAGGTTAGAATTAGAGGAAGTGTACCCGCATGTGCGTGTAAGGAGAGTGTAAAGCCATTTAGGAAAAACTCACCCTCGTACACCTGACCGGGTTTGAACCCGGCTTTCCCCTCAATCTGAAGTCTGGTCTAACTCGAGAGTGTCGTTTTAGACCGTGCGAATAACGAGGCGGGTATCCTCATAATCTTGAGATAGAACTATCTGTATTATCTGTACTATTGTAATCGTTTAATAAGCTTAGTTTGCCGCTCAAGGGACTTAAGTTCTTCTTAGAATAGAGCACATTTCAAAGTTTAGCTTTCAAAGCTTAGTTTATCTATCATGTCAGTTAAATTGATAGTAAAACAAATTAACCATCACACCATATCTATTTATTTTAAGAAAATAAGTAAAATTTGTTAGCTTCTATAAAAGCTTAGGTTTATATCGACATCTTATGCCTTTCAAATAATTTAATCTGTAAACCTGTAGAACATGCTAACTAGATAGAGAGAGATAAGAGTCAGTTAAATCACACTTACTTTAGGAGGGACTGAGAAAAGCATTCACGTTACCATCGGCTATGTTTAAAACACCGACCTATCCGTCGATGACGGTCTTTGCTCACTGAGAATATAACCTCTTAGTCTGATAGACTGCTGCTTTGGGTAAAATGACAATGCACAGTATAAAAAAAACACGCAGAAATGATTAACTACGAGTTAAAAAAATATATTTTGAAACAACTTTGATGAACATTACTATAAAAGTATTATTTTCTTAATATTGAATCTAATTTCTTATCAAAGGTAGGCCAATTTAGCGCACACTTTCTAAATATAATTAGTGCACGGATTAAAAACCAACTTAATTCTAAAACCCCACAATTAGGCCCTAAACCACCAATTCATCACTACGGAAGGGGAAGCCACAATATCACTAATGATGAATATTTCAGCAATGCTGGTATTCAAACTAGGGACTCCTATATATACTCACTACTGAAAAACAATTTAGAACGCTACTTATCTAAAAATTGGATCCATTTGTCATCATCATCATCATCATCATCATCATCATCATGAATGGCTTCCAGCCACTGGCTGGGTCTGTTTGGAACATAAGCCTCTTCACTGCCTTCTTTCCTCTCATCATCCCTCTCCCTCCACCTTGCTACTCCTCTCCTCTTTCCTCCACACTCCTCCTCACTCCCTTCAGTCATCTATCCCTCGGTCTTCCTCCCTCCTCCATATCCAACATCCTCCTGGTCATCCTTTCCCTCTCCATTCTTCTCACATGGCCATACCACCTTACTGTGGATTCACAGCTTCGCCGAAAAAAGAACAGAAACGGGGTCACGTGACGAGCTCTAAGCCAATCATAATATTTCCGCCTCATCGGCGTAAACTGTTCTGCTAAAAAAAAAGTTCAACTCATCTCTACTTTGTCCGCTCTGCCTGAGCTGTTCGGCACGGGAGAACCATTCAAATCTCGGAACCAACCATCTCAAATTAGTGCGCCTGTGTATATGACAGCGCATGCGCTGTAGAGCTAGAAGCGAGCAGACAGCTTCGTTGTCCGTTGTGAGGAGATTTGTAATAACCCGTTAATGTAAAGCTTGTATCGATGTATTGGATTGTGCCACGACAAAGCGATATAATTTGAAAACATCCATCGGGAGAATTATCTAAAATATATGTTTATCCACTAGAAAATAAAATATGTCAATAATCAGTTGTTTATAGTTAGCGTCGCAATGCATCATGAATCAAAATACGTCGTGTGAATTGCTGTGCCACTCAAGCGGATTCTGCTTTCTATTTCTGGCGAACGTGTGCATTAAGCTGTAGTCGTGCCTTACTATCCTATCCTGAACTGGCTCTTCTGTCAAACAATGAAAAACATTTTTTTCTAAGCTAAAGAAACATCCGTAAAATTATTATTATTTTTATTCTAATACAATAATTGAAAGCTATTTACTCGCTGTTCCTCTCATAATTTATCATAATTTAGAGTGACACATTTCTTACATTATTCTAGCAGACTTTATATATCTTATAGATTCATATTGAATATTTTATAATGTCTATAGCCTTGTGTATATTTTAGAAAGAGGGAGAGAGCAATACCCGAAAGTTTACTTCCTGTTCACGCAGTAGTGTTGGAACGATTGCCCAAAATTCCCACCAGATATGTTTCTGTAGTTATCTAAAGCTCTCTGTTCTCTAACATCTCTTAAAAATGATGTATTCTAATAAATAGGATAAGGTAGAAGTAGGCTACTAATAAATAAAACACTCTAGTTATTTTTTAAATTATTTTTGTTATAGATTTAGAATCAAACACCATGAGCTTAGTAGCTTTACCAATGGGACATTGTTTAGTTTCATTTTGTAGTATAAATTGTCATAATTCATATAGCGTCCTACAAATTTTTTTTTCATCGCACAACGGTAAGCAAACAGTTTTAATTTTTTTTTCAATGCCTACATTTACGCCAGTGAAGATTATTCGTAAGTTACGGTTAGTGTATAAATATAAGTTTCACAGAGCAGTATTTTAAAATGACATTTATTGCAGACATGGCCCATACAAACAATCTATAAGTACTTCATTCCAATGGAAACCATCTGTGCACTTGTAGTGATATTGTTCAAGGTCATCTGTGCACCTGTAATAGTATTGACACGCGTAAGGATCCCCAAAAACACCCGGGGTTAGGCATTGAAATGGTGCAGGTGTGGTTGGTGATGGAACTGTTGAGGTTTCAGTTTCCGTGCTGGGCTCATTTGATGAAGTTTCAGGGCTGGTCTCAGGTGCAGAAGGCTCAGTGGTGAGCTCAGTTGATGAAGTTTCAGGGCTGGTCTCAGGTACAGAAGGCTCAGTGCTGAGCTCAGTTGATGAAGTTTCAGGGCTGGTCTCAGGTGCAGAAGGCTCAGTGGTGAGATCAGTTGATGAAGTTTCAGGGCTGGTCTCAGTGCTGAGATCAGTTGAAGAAGTTTCAGGGCTGGTTTCAGGTGCAGAAGGCTCAGTGCTGAGATCAGTTGAAGTTTCAGGGCTGGTTTCAGGTGCAGAAGGCTCAGTGCTGAGATCAGTTGAAGAAGTTTCAGGGCTGGTCTCAGGTGCAGAGGTCTCAGTGTTGAGATCAGTTGAAGAAGTTTCAGGGCTGGTCTCAGGTGTAGAAGTTTCAGTGCTGAGATCAGTTGAAGAAATTTCAGGGCTGGTCTCAGTGCTGAGATCAGTTGAAGAAGTTTCAGGGCTGGTTTCAGGTGCAGAAGGCTCAGTGGTGAGCTCAGTTGAATTGGTTTCAGTGCTGGTCTCAGTTGGGGAGAGTTCCGTAGTGCTAATTGGCGTGGGGGGACTATATGTGACTACACGATCCACGCACGACTTGAGTGTGGCGTCGAACTCCCCTCCGTGAGGACAGGCGTAAAGCACTGGGTAGTAGTAGCCGTACTCCGTGTTCTCCACACACTCGTAATAAATAGTCGGGTTGCTCTCGAGCGGTCCGACTTGCCCCTCTGCCGTGCAGGTGGGAACAGGGTCTTCAGTGCACTTGGAAGCTTGCGTGAGGCACGTCTCGCTGCCCGCGTTGTACAGCCATCCGGTCTCACACTGCTCCTCGCTATCTGTGGGGGACGCGGTGTCGCCGTAGCAGATGTGGTACACGCTGCAGTCGTAAGGGTCCGGGAAGACACCAATGGAGGTACACTGGAACTGATATCCCGGTGGCCTGCAGGTGCTGCTGAAGGTACTGGAACACTTGCCAAGCGAGGTGCTGCAGTAGTAACCATCAGAGTTGTCGCACTTTTCCACGGTCACTAGTCCGAAGTTGGGTGAGGAACCTATACACTGGTACACCGTCTGACAGTCCAAACTGCACATGTACCCGTCAGAGGTACAGTTGATGGTGGCGCTAGCCTGCGTCCGTTCCAAGACGATTGACTTCCATATTAGATCGAGTAGTGATGCTTCCGCAAAAGCTATCTGTAATGTTTAGGCATGAGATTAAATAAATTAATATTTGCCTAATATTAGGTTTTAAAATAACAGGTGAGATTTTATTAATAACAATTCTTACCATTAGCAAAGAATTTATCCCAAACGTTAGCATCACTGGGAATTTTTCTAATCTTTTCACATTTTAAAAACTATCATTTTAAAAATGCATTCATTAATCAATGATGGAGAATCTGTATTCGTGTTACGAAAATTAAATCATACACTTTTATTTTGCCGTGACAATTCTTTGCCATTGGTCCATCCTGGTTTGTTATTCAAGAGGAGTATCTGTAATAACTAGTGATAATATTTTTTGCTCCTTTTATTTGTGCAAAATTTAAGCCATCCCGACTTACAACTTGTTTTCATGCGGCAAAGCAATTAAAATATCATGGAGAAAGCTAAAGACTGTAAAATTAATTGGCATGAACATTGGAGCTTGGGTGAATTAAATTGCCCGAAGTTTGCAAATATAGCTGCATTAAGTATCACTATCGTAAATTTGAAACTTGACACCTGTACACGATAATATTAAGATGGAAAAGTCAAAGAGGCCATGAAAGAAGCACACAAGATAGAAAGGCCATTTCGATAGTGAATAGTATATTTTGTGATGAAAACATCTCTAAGAAAATCAAGAAAATTATATATAATACAGTATTTAAAAGTATATTCACATACAGCTGCGAGATTTGGTCTCTGAAAGGAGAATCTGAAAAGGCACTAAACGCAATAGAAATAGATTTCTGGGACGAGCTACGGGGAAATTTAGAAAGGCTAGAATTACAAAAGAGCGTATTAGAGAAATAATGGGCGTAACATCTTATACAGTAATGGACTGTATGAAAACCAAGGAACTTAAATATTACGGACACATTCAAAGACTGAGGAATGAAGTGGTACCAAAACAAGTACTAAACTGAAAGCTATTCCAGAAAAGAAGAAAGCGAGGGAGACCAAGAAAGAGTTGGAGAGAAGGAATAGACAATGAAATACGAGCAAGATGAAGGGAGGAAGACTTATGAAATGATCGAGGTGGATGGAGATTGGTTATCGGAAGATGGCATATATATATAATTTGTAGTTGGAGATTGATTTATATAATCCTACTACATGCACTGCATATTGACGGAATATTATCTTTTTAATTTTATTTTTAGTTAGATTTGTGCTTATTTTGATTAGTCCTAATATTTACACAACATGTCAAGCTAAACATATATTTCCAAAAATAACCTTAAGAAAACATGAGGTACGTATAGTATTAAATAGACCTAGATCATATTGATCCATGCCTAAACGGTTTTTAAGTACCTACTTATTTTCATATATTTCTAGCTAGTAATTTCTGTCCATTTTAATTTACAAAAACTTAAAATCCATTGACTACGAAGTAACACTCGTTTAAATCTAATATAAGAAGTGATGCTGTTTTGAAATTGGCGCACAAAATCTCAGCTCATTGGTCGTAACCATACTGTTTATTCTGGTCAAGGAAAGCGTTACCAAACCGAGCTCTGGTATCGTCTCGGTCATAAACATCTCGTAAACATCGATACCAGGTCAACCGCGAAAACGCTTTGGTCGTAAACATCGATACCAGGTCAACCGTGAAAATGCTCTGGTCGTAAACATCGAAACCAGTTCAACCGTGAAAACGCTCTGGTCGTAAACATCGATACCAGGTCAACCGCGAAAACTAGTATAATGTGAATTCATAATCAGCATTGAGTAAAACAAGCCGTTAAACGTGGATTTTCTTATTTTTATCTAGAATTTTTGATGTCATGACATGATATGTGACTCATATCATATTTTGTACATACTACTATGTGATATCTTCCCCCTGATGAATTTTTATTTGGAGTGATATTGAAAAGGAACTGTTTTGTGAACATTATATTATATTAAAAAATAAAGTTTAATATAAATATTTAGAAGAACTTTAGGAAAATAATGCATTAAAGAAATTGAAATTCAAATACATTTTTGTTTTTAAGTATATGTTTCTACATCATTTGGAAGTTTTATTATAATCAACACATTCATAAACATCAAATGTGAAACAATTAAATATGTATCATGTTTGATGTTAGGAATATATCTATTTATGTCTAGTCATTTATTTATTAGATTAGGGCACGTTTCATTTATATGTTTTTGTCATTTTCTCATAATTTAACTTACAAAATATTATAGATAAGCATGACATGTATAAATAGTAGGATTGTGTAAAAATATTAATGTGAATTTCTAATAAAAACATATTGAGCTTGTACATCTTTATTTATTTTTATACTAATTGTATCTAATATGAAAATAAATATAAAAACTACTAACAAAATGATATTATTTCATACTAGCACAATCTCATCCATAAAGAGGGATAATTCAGGTAAACACAAAATACTTACCTTGAATAATTCTTAGATTTATTATTCCTTCAATGACCAATTAAATGTTTATAATTTGTGTGTACAAAAAAAAATACAAAATACATGTAAGAATTTAAAAATTTGCCAAGAAATATAAATATAAATAAATGGTACGACACAATTGCACAAACATTCTCATATTGTTTGTTATAGCGTGAAAGAAAATTTTTCAAAAATAGGTTTTTAGTAAACTATCTTAAGTAAGTTTTCCTTATAAAAAAACATACACATTATCTTGTTAACCACAATATACTCTCTTTATATATACATTCTAAACCAAATCGTTTAAATATTTTTAGTGGATAGTTATTATATCTATTATATAATAAATATCCATTGAACCGATTCAAATCTGTAGCCAGGGATAAACAGACAGACCGATAGACAGACATAGGTATAGAAAAAAATGATAAAATCAAATTTTAGATTCGGCACATACGAAGATTCTTCACAATCTTAAGGTAAAAAATTTCCATGAATATATTACTTTCTCCTATATATATATATATAATTTGGAACACTAACGCAACTAATCATATTGACTATTATCGGCTTAATAAATATTGTATTTAATCTATTTATTTTATTTATCCAAGCAGCCCATAGCTTATGATTACTATTTTGTTAATTAAGTTAGGTAATTTTGTAAAATATAAAAAAAAACCAATTAGTGTAATCTTGTTTCATATTTCTATTTTAAATATAATTTTAATTGAATTAAAATGCATTAGGCCCTACGAGCTAAATCGTTTGAACTATCTTAATAAATAATTAGTTCAAAGTTTTAGTAAGAATATTTTTTGAAGAAAAAAAAATCATTCTTATGAATTAAAGTTTGGTTACATCAATATGACTATAGAATCTGAAATAATTTTAGCTAATTAATTTACTTACCGAGGAAATAATTAAAACTAGACCAATTTTGGAGGCCATCGTGGTTAGAGCTACGTCAAAATATACCAATATAATGCCTTATATAACACAATGATAATCATACACGCTCTCTATCCATCCACTGTTGTACTTATGACCTGAAGAAGTATATCACATTAAGTTATCTTTTAATTTAATATTCATATTGAATTTGATAATGGTCTTATTCAATCAAGATAACTAGAATTTAAAAAAAATCTAGTCGATTATATCACAAACATCAAATACTATGCACCTTTGAGTACTATTCCTAACTAGCTGGTGTATCCCTTCTTCGCACGGGGAATCTAATAAATAATATCTTTTATATTTTTAGTAAATAAAATTAGCCCCAGGTAAAGTAGCCAAATCTTAAATTATGTTCAAGTATTAATCCTTTATTGGTTTCAATTGTGTTACAAAACGCGAGATATAAATCTTTTAAACTTAAACTATATATAAGTTTTAATATTATAAATAAATACGACTAACCTTCTTATGTGAATACCAAAACCATTAAAAATTATTATAGTTTCTTTTTGGATTTTATATTAAAATTTATTATATAGTTTCTTTATAGATTGCTGTTGATTTGGTGATCAAGTAAAACAGAAAAAAATGGATTCCACATTTAATAGGCGAACGCAACATCTATCACGTGGCTTAAGACAGAATATTTGAAAAAAAAATCTATTTTTTTTTATTTTAATAGAAAGTTGTATATATTCAATGTGTTAACCGGACGTCCAAGCTATATGCACGCAGGATTTCAACGTTATCGATACAGTGGTATTTTCGATAAGAGTAACATGTAACTAAACCAATTAATTTTTTATATACAATACATTCACCATACTTTAGCCATTTTAATCATGTTGCTTATCCCAAAATTATCTCAAACAAATTGATTTATTTAAAAAAAATATTATTTGGCTCTCTCTTATTTAAATAAAAACTTCAAGCATTGATTTTTAAAAAAAATGCAGATAAATCTATTTACTTTAATATCGTAATAAATTTTGATTTAATCAATACAACTTTATACTTTACCAGCGGACCCGACAGACGTTGTCCTGCCCGAACGTTGGCTTTTCGTTTGGGTGGCATATTGATTTCGATAATAAAACAAATACTATGTGATCATCACAATTACAAATTCACAATGAACTCCAATTAGTGAGTTACACAAATATTGCAAGAACCCCGATTGCAGCGCCACCTACCGGGTCCAATTGTGAATCTAAACCATCCATGGACCCACTCAAACACACACAAAAAATTTCATCAAAATCGGTTCAGCCGTTTAGGAGGAGTTCAGTGAATTATATATATTAAGAATAATTATATATATTAAGATTATACATTCATATATTTAAAAGTCTTATGATAAGTGTATGTTATACTAGGTTGGTTGTACTTTATTAAATTGAGTAAAAGATTATTATTAAGCTAATAAACTGTAATTTAATTACCTAAAATAATATTCTCATATCAAACCTAATATATCCAAACAGTTGGGTAAAGTCCACAAGTTATAATGATTAATGTAATGTACCGTTCACTTCTTATAATGGCCTAAAATCAAATATCAAAATTATTCTTTAGGACTTGTCGTTTTATTTAAGCATTAGACATATTTCATTAAAATAATAAAATTAACTTGACTAGATTATGATTAGAATTGTTTATCCCAGAAACTGAGTTTAGGGTATCATTCTATGTATCTCGCATGTAATTATTTTATCGTTGATAACTGGCCAATCTTTGATCAACTAGGTGATGTAAACACGGGTACGAAATTCCACTGGTACATAGAGCTCAATTTAATTTATTTCTTGTCTTTATTTTGATGATTTGGGGGAAGTTATGGCTAGTTTTCCTTGTAATAAACTTAATAAATTACTAACTAAACAAGCTTATAATAATTATAGTAACTGTGATTGACAAATTTTTTAATATAATGATGAGATTATTTCCATTTATCCCTTCATTCATACAATTAAATCAACATTAGTACATATTTATTATGTTTACAAAAGCACGAAGAACTAAATTCGCCAATACTATCGAAATACATAAATATATAGATATATACATATATGCACACATGCATACATATATACCTAATCACGCCTTTCCCTTATGGGGTAGGCAATAAACTGCATGTAGCTCAAAAAACAACTCCGTACTTAACCCATTCTCACTAACTTTCTCCACACTTCCCTATTCTTGCATACTCCCTTCGCTTCAACAACATCCATACATCCTCACTAACTTTCTCCACACTTCCCTATCCTTACATACTCCTTTCATTTCTACTAATGCACTTTGATCAAATGTTTCATTCAAATACTTACAAACGTTTCTTATATTTATTAATGTAGCTTTACTTAACCTTAAAATAACATTTAAAATAAATTTGGACGTGTATATAATTTTGTGTTCAGCTTCTGACTGTCCGTTGATTATAATATTCTCAAATTTACACTTCTATGGTAGGAATAAAATAAGCGAAACTTAGAAGAAATTTCTACACATTTATGTGGGTTCAGATGGGGGGTGGGTGGAGGGGGCAGGGGATTTAATATTAAAACCAATTCTCAAAAATCCAAACACCCTACCGGGAATATAATCGCTATCCAGTATTCACCCGCAGTTAAGTATGTTTAGAAATATACATATTTCTGACCACGTTGTTGTTTAAATATTATTATAAAGTACTAAACTATACTTTTAAAGATTAAAACACTTCATATTTCAATTAAACTGAATAAAATGTTTTTATCGCAAATAATTTGCTTTATCTAACCTTGGGTGGTGTCATAGTGATAACAGATCATTAACGCATTAACCACAGATAATTTATAAGTACATTATATACATGATTATTTCAGAATATATTAAAAAAAAATTAAGACAATTTAGTTTCAAATTAATTCAATCTGAAGTAATTGTAAGTTGACAATTATAGTAGTAATATATATCTATATGATCTTTTATATAGTTGAAATTTTAATAACATTTACTTGTACGTATTTTCAAAAAGTTTTGTTTGGAAATATATTGATAAAAAAAAGATAAAATAGAATTATTCGTTAAATAAAATTAGTTTTACTAGAATATTTCATTAATGATAATTAGATATTTTATTTTAGCTTAATTTCAGTGTCTAAGTATAAAATATTTAAAACTTTATTTTAAAAAAGTCGATCGATGATCCGTATGTTTTTAAAGATAATATTTGTAACTTAATTTTTTACAAAACTAATACAAACTAGCATTAGTATTTATAAGTATGTACTGTTTAAATCAGCAATAATTTATTATCAGCTCATTTCTGCATTTAATCTTTACTATGATTCTATTTTTAATTGGAATAAAATACAAATAAATAATAATCAATTAAACTAAAATCTACCAGTACTACTATCAAAAAGTATACAAATGAATAAAAAATATATATATTAATATTTTTCTTGACTTTTACAATGAACGTTTCATATTTCCTTTTATCATAACAATTTACCACCAAACGACAACTATGTTTAGTGATTGGGTGAAACAAATCATTTAATTAAGACGTCATTAGTGTAATTATAACCTCGAATATTGGTAGCATTGTTAAATGTTTTCATCTTTTCTTGCTGAAATAGCAGTACTTTATTCATATATTTGCTCCAGTTTCATTTTTGTATAATTTCTTCCATATACATGGTAATATATTTATTTGTTGTCTCTAATATAAATTGTGTCACTATTTAAAACTTGTTTAATGTTCTAGAGCAGTATTTATCTCTATAAGTGGTTGTACACTAAATCATGACTAACTTAAGATGCTTGGTCATCTTTATAAAGATTAGGGCCACGCAGTCCAAAGAACACACTGAATGCGATTTTTTTTTTCAATCCCACGGTTTATTTCACAACATCACGAATAATGTTTAACATAACTAGCATAGCTATTGTTTTCAAGAAGATAAAACTGAATTTTTTTTAAGATAGGCTTTCAATCACAAAAACAGATAAATAAATTAAAATTGTTAGGCTGTATTAAAAAAAAATACTATCACAACTATGGTTGGCACTAGAATTATTTATTGTGTTTATTTTATCATAAAACAAGATTTATTAAAGGTTTTGAAATTATATTTTTAATTTCACATTTCCCACGATAGTGTAAAAAATGCTTCTTGATAGAAATTAAAATAGTTAATTTTACACAATATACTGTATTATATTTTGACTTAAGCTAAACAGTCACATGACACATAATATAGTAATAACATTTTTTATACATACATCACAATAGTACAAACTAGTTGTGTAGACAAACAAAAAATCGCCTTCTTTTAAAAAATTAATGTTTAAATTGAAATTAAATTAATGTTAAACACCACAGTGTGAGACAAAAAGCGAGATATACTAATCAAGCAGCTAACGATGATAATAAAAATATATAGGGTGTCATGTGGTCAGCACAGCGACCCCTCCAGCCGTTAATCTCAGTTTTCTAAACTGGAGATGCTACTTCTTTATTCAAGATTCTCCCCGATTATCCTCACGAGGCTGAGTTTGACCCCATCCCAGACCTACTGCTTCACGGAAAAATTTTGAAATCCCCGGAATCGAGCCTGGGACCTCTGGATCCGTAGCCAGGATTTTTTTAAATGTAAATCTTAGTACCATGAACATAACATGAATTTTAAGTTTAATGTGAATTAATTTACTAATAAAACAATATTTTTACCATTATTTATAATTACAAATTATATGCTATGATTATTAAGAAGTTTAATTTATAGGCAAAGTAGGCTTCATTTTAATTAGTTAATTCTTTAGATAAATAAATTATAGAACCTCTTTATGAATAACGTTGTTTGTATGGATCACATTGCTCTCTACATCAAATATTTTTTCTTCAGTGAGGAATACTTTTACGCTATTGAATTAGTGGGGTTGGCTGAGTGTAGCGTATAGTTGCCCATGTGCAAAAACGGGTTTAGGTAAAAATATCCCAACTTTTGTAGAAGTTTGATCTTGACTCTTTTTTGTGGTGTTTGCAAAAGTAACTGTCAATTGAAATTGCGTGAGCTGTAATTTAAATGGCAAAATGTTTTCGGAAGGAGATAATTTAACTCTAGAAATAAGTACTCGTCTCCCGCATAATGCACCAGTCAGTACCACGCAAACAATGGTGTTATTGTGCAGATGTTAAACTTGATTTCTTCCACCATTTATTAGAAGCTTCTCTATTTTTAAGTAACACATAATCAACTCAATTGAGTTTTCTTTGAACTCCAGTTTGTGCCTGGGCAATCCACTTACTTCCAGAGATTTTTAAAACTCTGTAGGAAACTACAGTTGTTAATTGATATCGTCGCTGACAGTAAAGTCACTATTTAAATAACCTCAAATATCACCAGGCAAATTCCCTGGAATCTCGCTGTTAATATTTGTTGAAACTCAATTGTTTGAAGCCAACACTGCTTGTCGAATCGGGATGGATTAAGAGCAGAATTTGTAGCTCCAAGAAATGTTTTGTTTCCAACGTAAAGCAAAAATTGCTCAATTCACCTTCAGAAACTCGTATGCTAGTCGCTAAACGAAATTGTGTAAATTTTGGCCGAAAATGGTGGTGCTTCAGGAATACTTCCACGTATGCATGTTTGCCAGTGTGAGATAGTACAGGTAATGTGTGATGAAAGTCACACCACATTAGTGATACTTTTCCATCGAAAGGGATCTGTTTTTAATCATCACTTTATAAATCGCGAAACAGTCGATCGATAGTTGAAAGTGCAGTAGTTGGAGTCGTGGGAGCCTCCCTAATCTATGATGATAATGCTTGCTCTAAATAATCTGATATCAGCGCCAAAACTAATTCCAGAGAGAGAATTCTCATACAGTTTAATTGTCAACTTGGAAACTTGTTAGACGAATCCAATATATAAAAGGCATAAACGATTATTTTTTCTGGAAATTTCATAAAAGGTGTATTAGTCCACTGGTGTACAATTTCCCAAGAACAGATAAGTGTTGGGAGGATTTTTTTCACCAAATTCTAAATAGAGTTCTGGTCGACTGAGGTGGAAGGTCAACTCAACTATCCTAATTCTGGAATTACTATCCTAATTCTGGAAACCTAGAATATTTTACCATGTAAACGCCTATAGTTGGTCGCGTCACCTAGACAGTCCAATCTTATAGAAGGAGCTCATTTCCCTTGTTGAGTCAGCGTCCAGAAAGAATAATAAGTTCTATGAAGAACAGTAGTGAAAGGAAGAAGGTGTAAACCAGTGGCTCATGTGACAGGCTAGGGAAAGCCGTAAGATCAGCAACCACGCTGAGATTGTGTTAGAAACAGACAATTTAGGAATAAAAACCAACAATGTATTCATCAGGAATATGAAAACCAGTTCCATCACGCTACTTTAATGGTAGAACCTAGGGACATTAGAAAACACCACTATGTCAACACATGACCACCATATTGGGTCCGGCATCAAGTGCCTGAGAAGCAAATATTGCGAAAACACAATCCCATCCTAACCTAAACTTGCCTAGCCTAACCTAACCCTTCGGGAGGACCAGATGCAGACTGGAGCCCCCAAACCCAACCACCACCCTCTTCCTTAGACGAGACATAACTTTAACTAATTCTAAACTTTAGTGTTTTGGCCAGATTTCTACGGACATATCTGGAACTGGCTGGCCAAAGCCCGAACTGCTACTAAATTTTTATATATATAGTGCTTTTACTAATGTCGGTGGCCAAAGCTAGAGGTGGCCGGTCATTTCAAGAACTGGCTAAACTTTGGGCCTTGACCACAACATAACACATATATTAAAATAAATAATTATAACAAATTTTTACTCTTTTCTTTAAAGGCAAATTATATTTGGTGGAACATTAAAATGAACTTGGTTTGTTGATCTTTGTTTAGATACAAATATATAGCACTTATTTTAGTTAAACTTGGTTAAGACATAGTTTTGGTTTAATGTTAACACACTGAGGTACAGTAAATGAATAGTCAAAACATGTGTAAAAAGAGACTTCTGAGAAATGTTATTGTAACGAGCAAAAAAGGATTAGTAAGCAATTTAAGAGTGTATTTGCTAGTAATCGGTTTGACTCATTCTAAATATAGTGCCACGATATAAGGCTGAGAAGATGAAAATAAACACGTACCTACATGGATCAGTAAATATTTCTTTATATAGAGAGCATTTCTTGCCAAAAATAAAGAGCAATTACAGGAAATAATGGACCGTCTTGTGGAGATAGAGATAAGATATGGCATGAAGATCTACATTGAGAATTCAAAAATGATGGTGATTTCAAAAAAATCAAGAGCCGCTGAAAATCAAAATTGAAAGCCAAGAGCTGGAAAACATATAGCAGTTCAAGTATCTGGGAAGTCTGATTAAAAAGGATGGCTACTGCACCAAGGAAATTATTTCGAGGATCGCCATGGTCTAGGAAGCTTTTAACAAGAAGAGGTTACTACTGATCATAAAGTTGAGTTTGGAACTGAGAAAGAAACTATTGAAATGCTAAATTTGGAGCATCGCGATGAATGGAGCAGAAGTTTGGATTTTTAGGAAGATGGAAAATAAATACTTAGAGAGCTTTAAAATGTGATGCTGGAGAAGACGGAAATGATCAGGTGGACAAAGAGGGTGACAAATGAAAAAGTACAACGAAAAATGGGTTAGAAGAGAACCATTTTGAAAGTGATTATTCGATACAAAGTAAACTGGATTGGACACATCCTTAGGAAGAACTGTCTTCTGTATGACATCATAGAAGGAAAGGTTGAGGGAAAGAGGAGCTTAGGAAGGAGGAGGATTCAAAGATTGGATGACTTGAAGGAAATAAGGAAATTCTGGGAGCTGAAGGAGGAGGCGGAGAAAAAGGACGTATTGGCTGTCTTGGTTTGCTTGACGAAAGGAATTGACCTGTTCGTAAGAGAGAACACAGAATAATAATTGGTTTGCACGCAAAACAATGTTTTTATTCTGTCCATTAAAATCATGAGAATAGTTATAATATATTTTTGATGATTCAGATCTTATTTATATTCAACTTTTCACATGGCAAAAGAAAAATTAATTAATATAATTCAACCAGAAAAAAAAATACAACATTTATTAAAATACGTTTTGATAAAATGGTACGATGATGAAATATGTGTCCCTAACTGGAATTAAACATTGGACCTCAGAATGAGCACGTTAGTGTTCTAATAAGCTAATTAGCCAAGCTCATTTTTAGTCATATCCATATAGAATTGGAAATGTAACTTTGATAATGGCATGAACCAATCGAGATTAGTAAGTTGTGCAATGGTGCTCAAGTAATCTGGATGAAATCTTTATCCCAACAAATATTTTTAAATGCTTTAAATATATTTTGGTCGTATGTAACGCCGTTTAGGACTTAATTTTTAAATATATATATATATATATAATACAATTAATACTGCAGTATATTTTGTGTTGATTTACTTTTCTTTTTAATAAATAAAGCATCTTTCCTGTTAACTTCCAAATTAGATATCATTTTGTGTTTTATTTATTGGTGGAAATGACACATTGCCATAGTTAATATTCATGTGTTGTATTGAACTAGATGAAACAAACCCCTATAATACAAATATTTAGAATTTTATCGAAATGCCACCCCACTGAACAAGTATGATGCGATATTGTTAGAAATATGCTACATTCGTAATAAGAGTGACAATCGTTGGGATCTTGGAGCAACCCAGGGATACGGCATATTGGGACAGGGCTTGCCGTCGTGGTCGGAGCTGCGGTCGTGGTTGTTTCCTCTTCTGTGGTTGTGGCTTGTTCTGTGGTGGTTGCCTCCGTTGTGGTTGTTGTCTCCGTTGTGGTTGTTGCCTCTGTTGTGGTTGTCGGCTCCGTAGTGGTTGTTGCCTCCGTAGTGGTGGTTGCCTCCGTTGTGGTTGTTGGCTCCGTTGTGGTTGTTGCCTCCGTAGTGGTGTTTGCCTCTGTAGTGGTGGTTGCCTCCGTTGTGGTTGTTGGCTCCGTTGTGGTTGTTGCCTCCGTAGTGGTGTTTGCCTCCGTAGTGGTGGTTGCCTCCGTTGTGGTTGTTGTCTCCGTTGTGGTTGTTGCCTCCGTAGTGGTGTTTGCCTCCGTAGTGGTGGTTGCCTCCGTTGTGGTTGTTTCCTCCGTTGTGGTGGTTGCCTCCGTAGTGGTTGTTGCCTCCGTTGTGGTTGTTGTTTCTTCCTCAGTTGTTGCAGTGACCACATTGTCCACACAAGAGGCCACGCTTGGGTCAAAGACTCCTCCGTGAGGACACATGTATAGCACCGGATAGTTGTAACCGTACTCAGAGTTCTCGTTGCAGATGTAGTAGATGCTGGGGTTCTTGACCAAAGCACCCATATGGCCGGTGGAGTTGCACTGCTGCACGGGGTCTTCCGTGCACTTGGAGGCCTTCACCAGGCAGGTTGTCGTCACAGGATCGTAGAGCCAACCGCTCTCGCACTGCTCGGAGATGTCCTGAAACTCTGGCTGGCTACCGACGCAGATGTGGTATCCGGCGCAGTCGTAAGGGTCGGGGAACGTACCCTTGGACGTGCACTGAAACTGGTAACCGGTTGGTGTGCAGGTGCTGCTGAAGGTGCTGGAACATCTGCCCAAAGTAGGACTACAGAAGTAGCCGTCAGAGGTTAGGCAGGTTTCCACGGTGATAATGTTGAAGTTGGGTTCATTCCCGAGGCACTGGTAGACGGTCTTACAGTCATTGCCACACACATATCCTTTCGATGTGCAGTTGAAACCAGCAGCCAATCCCTCGGTGTGCCGATTTGCTGGGATGGAGTAGGACTGGCATCCCGCCGCCTGAAACATGTTTATACGAAACAATAGAGGTACCGTGTTAAATATAGATTATCATGTTTAGAGATGAATAAAACAATGTCTAGTTCCCATCCTCTCCGGTAGCCTTTTGGTCTTAGGCCTCACTCTTGCAATAGACTGGGCAGCCGATGACGGGGAGATCAGCTTTTGGATCCCGGTTTGATAGACTGAGGGTGGTTTTTCCTAAATAGTTTTTAACTCTCTTTTCACGCAAATGTGTGTACACTTCATCTATATTCAACCTTGCTCATCCCTAACAGATAAGAATAATTACTACATAAGTATGTGTAGCCCGGAAAGGTTCTAGAAAAGAAGATTTGAATTATTTTCAATAAAAACTAAATATGTTAAAAAGCTTTATAATATTGCGTGTCTGAGTTACATCACTCGTAGTCCAGTAGTGTAAATATTATCCAGTACTGATGTACTGCTGTCTGAATGTACTAATAGTACATCCTTTCCGTGGAGGGTGATAGTGATTATGAGGGTGATAATGATTATGAGGGTGATAGTATGAGGTTGGTAGTTAATTTAAGGGTGATAGTGATTATGAGGGTGATAGTATGAGGTTGGTAAGTTAATTTAAGGGTGATAGTGATTATGGGGGTGATAGTGATTATAAGGGTGATAGTATGACCTACCGGTCATGATCCTTAGTTCGAAAGTTTAGCTTTCCATACGATATCTCGATATCTCTTATATACTGTACATACATAATATATATTTCCCTTATAAAATAACAATATTTAGCATTGTAGCAACTAACCATAAGTTATTTAAATTGACTAAAGTTTCCACGTTAACCCCGGTAGTCCTGAGTAAAGTTTCCGCCTCAAGCCTCGATGTTTCTGGGTTCAAACCCAGCCGTAGTCGACGGATTTCTAATGATCGATAAAAATTGTCACAACTTCCTTTAGAGGATAAGTAAAGCCGTCGGTCTCATGTAGATTGTGGCATGTTAAAAAACCCTGGAAGGTATGTGTGGAAAAACCTATCCCGGTAAAATTGCCATACTCTTTCGCCCTCGCTCATGGAAATTGTCATCTGCTGCTATAATCAGTTGGTTTAGAAAGTGCACGTTAAAAATAACACAAATAAAAAATAAATAAAAAGTTGTCACGATTATAAATATAAACATTCCATGATCAGCTATCTTTTTTTGTGCTTCAATTTATAATTAATATATTAATATAGGGTACCAAAAATAATTATATGTAAATAAATCCAATGAGATTAATTAAAATTTTAATTAATATTTTAAAAACAGAATTTAATAACTAAATAATATTCTATAACAATGGTTGGCACACCTTTATTTTATACAAACATAACTTATAATATCATATAATATAATTTACAATGTTCATTAACTGCTATAAATAAATTGAGTTTTAGTTCAATAAGATTACTCTGGAACAATTATTTTAATAATTACATATTAATACAACTTCAAATAAACGCATATCAGATTGTCACACAGTGAATTGTTTTGCCATAGTAAGTATTAAGTAAATTCAAAATAAAGTAGTTCAAACACATGATTTCATCAATAAAACCTTAAAATTACCCAACACATTCTTTTTAAATATTATACCCTCTTGGAAAAAATTCTTCTTTAAAGGATGTTAATGGAGTTATCTTTCTGTAGGATCAAAATACTGTAATTGAATACCCCAAATAACCATAATTTCTGAAATGTCCTAGATTTATCAGTTTATGACTTTAGACTATACTATGTTAGCATTATAATATATTTTAATTAATAATAAATTTAACAAGAACTTTCATATGAATAGCTAAACATCATTTGTATGAGAATAAATTCAATGGGTGTATAGCAGAAGCAAGTATATATTATATATTTATGAGCATATTGTGTCTATGTCAAGGATATTTAATCATATATAACGTTGCACAAACAGTCACGTCAATTGATGGCATATCCTTGCCATAAACACAATATGATTAAAAAATCGCATACCTGATTCCGACATATTTGATAAAACTATTTCTTGATTAACAAACCATGGATCTGTACGTAATATTACAATTGAACAAGGTAAGTTCTTAAATTATGTGTTTTTTATAAATTCAAACAAAAACAGAAAAAAGTACTTTGTAATAATGAAATAGGATAAATTTCTAGTTATTTTGATAATGGAAAAACTTTAATTCAATTGATAATATATTATTATATCTGTACTAAATAGAGATTTGTAAAATGTATTAAATGATATGAGTTTATATCTTGACTACAATCGTCACACCTTCTTGTCAGATACGTAACCTCACTACCGTCTATCATAACAGGTTTTATAAATTGACAGTTTTATATAATTATTTGTTTTTAATATTCCTATTAATTCATATAGGTATAAATTACGCCTTCAAGCACTTTTTATTTTAAGCAGTACCTTATGTAACTGAAAAAAAACGCAAAGCGTCTTAAGATCGGAAAGTGCTACAAGCCATTTGATAATATATATATTAATTATGTTTCTATCTTTGCACTTACCAAAATAATTAAAACTCCTGTGTTTATTATTACTGACATTCTTAAAATGATTATCTTAGTATTATTCAAAGTGTTATTTTATATCTTATATAGTCTTATAGTTCCCAAGGATACCATCATGTTTTATTTAACCTCAAGATTTGAAAAACAACTTGAGATGTTCTAAAAAACATTTTACTATCATATACTTGAGTTCACTTAGAACAAAAACCACCTAATTACATTACTTAAACTAGGCATGCTATAAATCAATCGGTTGCACACTAAAAAAAGAAATATTGAAACTCACTAGTTCATAAATAATTTAAAATCTAGAGAATACATATTATTTTAAAGGAATATTTACACTAAAAACAAATAATGAAATGCCTTTAAATGTGTTCTGTAGTTCGTATATTTGTCATGTAACTCAAAAATATAATAGCTTACAATCTAGAGAACGATAAGGGCCTGAAATCAAATTCGTGGTAAACTTCAAATCACTCGTATCAAACCTTATATAATCACTCGAATATCACATGTAATAGTCACTCGAATATCACATGTAATAATCACTCGAATATCACATGTAATAGTCACTCGAATATCACATGTTATAATCACTCGAATATCACATGTTATAATCACTAGAATATCACATGTTATAATCACTCTAATATCACATGTTATAATCACTCGAATATCACATGTAATAATCACTCTAATATCACATGTAATACTCTTAAATCACTTAACATTAATATAAAAAACCTTCATTCATATTACAGTCGAACCTGGCTAATTAGAAGCTGAAGAGACTATTAGAAAATTTCAAAGTATCCAAAAATTCTAATTATGTTAGTTTTTATTTATTTGAGCTAGAATAATAACTTCAAATTCAGTAACGTAAAAATACAGTAGTGTGTACGTATCATTTTATTATAAAATTTTACATAGCAATATGTACATTGGATGGTACTGTATCTACCAGTTTTTTTAAATTCTAGAAATTTGTGATTGTTTTTTGGAGTTAATACTCTGAATTGTGGTGAACTCTTCTCGTTTATTCAGCGCTTGGAGAATACAGTAACTTACACTATGTTGTTTCTCAATAAACAGTCTCGACTCTTCAATGTGGTCCACGGCCTGTGTAGATGTTGGCATCGGCTTCTCTGGAAGCTTCGTCTCCCCTTCTTCATCTGAGGATGCACTCTCAATTCTATTGTTCATAACATCTGCCAAAACTTCTGCATCTGTCAGTTCGCTGCAAATTGCTGAATTCTAGTTCAGAGCTCTAAATATCCTTATAAGGAACACCTGCGTCATGTCCAACATCTCCCCAGTTGTCCAAAGCGGGTGACAACCTCCTCAATAGCTTCAATACGCTCTTCACCATCGTTGTGGAAGAACCCCTACCTTTTCGAAAGCAGTTGGTGATAGTGTTTTGTGCCATTTGGCCCCACACATTCGGGCAGTTTGGAGAATGTCAATTTTAACCTTGGCATTCTTGACAATGTAAGCACACGAGAGAATGTTCTGGAATGCTTCGGTAGAAGTGCTTGAAAGTTTTAATAATTCTTTGATCCGTAGGTTGGACTAATGACGTCATATTTAAGAAGGAAAACACAACCTTTCCATTTGACGTTATAGTAATGGTTTTGTGTGCGGTGCAGCTGTCAACAAACAATTATTGTTTTGGTTTGGTTTGGTTTGCAAATTTTAGTGCTGCTGCATGCAAAGAGCCGCGCAGCAACAGTCGAGTAGTCAACATGTTGCCTATGTGAGATTTCAGGCTTTTATTTTTCTCGAAATCTTCAAGGTGATTTTACTTCGAATCAAACAAAATAACTTCGAATTACATATCCTTTTTTTTTTTAACATTGTTTTAATAGAAGGTTGAAGAGACCAAGGGAAAAGTTCAAACTAAACACGAATTCAAATTATATACGTTCGAATCATCCAAGTTCGACTGTATACTAAAATAAAAGAGGATAGTAAAAATTCTATTAGACTATTAGATTCCTGAAATCGCATAACGTATATTAAAAATAAATTATGTTCCATTGATGGACAAACTAATTAAGCTTACACCCTAAATTATGATCTTTCAAATTTTACGAAAAAAAAATTAATCTTAACACATCGAACACAAAATACCCTCTAGAAAAAAAAAAGATTAGCTTCACTACGTTTACCTTGATGGACACTCCTATGGCCCTATCCTATAAGCTATGCCATAGTGGAACCTTACAAGGTGTGCTTTCTACCTTTCAGGATAAACTAAAGGTGTACTTCAAAATAAATAAATACTTTTTGTACAAATGTTATTTAATTGTTAATCAATCTAAACAAACAAAATATGCAATCTGAGACATATGAAAATAAATTCAATAGTACAGTTAGAAAGTACATAAATGGGGTGATTCCATATAATAATAATAATAATAATAATGATGATGATGAAAATAATAATAATAATGATCATTATTATTATTGTTTTTAAATAATCTGCTTGCATATTATTTTGTAAACGAGAAAAACGTTCTCTGAATTTTCGCTGTAAAAACCCAATTAGTCGAAAAGTTCCTCACTTTAAGCCCACAAGGAAGATAGTAATGTTATTATGTACAAAATATTTGATATTTGATTAAATAAATTTTGAAGGCTTCTCCTTTTTAACCTCATCTTGTAGTTTGTTTGAAATAATAAAAGTCAAAAGTTTATATTTCAATGCTTTAATGTCTGATTAAATTTGAATTTAAAAAAAAACAGTTACATTGATTGACAAGCAAAAATAATCAGTAATTAGATAAATAATATTAAATATAATTTTAAAACAACGGTAAAAATATTTAATTATTGTGATCATTATTATATTTGTTTATTTCCTTGACATAAAATATCCTTATTTTTTTGGAAATTACGAATTATGTAAGTTCTTAATGGAAGACGTATTTAAATAAAAATACCTTATTGTATAAAAAAACAATTTAGAAAGATTATGTTAATTTTAACTAAACCAAGAATATTATGTCGTTACTATACATTCAGTAGTGTATATATCTCTCATATTTTCCCAAAAATCGCTAGTGAATCATTTTGATAATAGAGGTGCTCTCTTTGAGAGATACTGGTATAGGTGAAAAATGTATAAAACCTAGGTTTGGTCAAATTGTAACCTAACCTGAAAATCTAGGGAAAAATAGAAACACGATTTAGTTCAAATGTTTTAATTATATATAAGTTATTATTCCCTACTTTAAATACATGCCTTTTCAGGTATTTTGTAAAATTCAGATAATACTTATCCGTTCAGATTAAGTGGCTGGTAACCGTTCGCTGAACGTAAAAAATAAATTATACGTGGTGTAATTTTTTTTATTATTATCGTTTGCAACGAGTGTTTATTGGCTGGACATTCCTGGTTTTTTACTGACAGTGGCGAATATAGGACCGTCTTCCGAGGGTGGGTTACTTCAGCCCAATGAGATGATGATGATGATGATTATGTGGTGCCAGTGGAAGTCTTAAACCTAACTTAAGGTGGGATGGAACGTTACGCGAGAAAAGGACAGTGTTTTTTCAGTTTATATGGCAAAAACTTTTTGGCCAAACTAAACAAAATATTGCTCCATTACAAAAATAGAATGTAATTTTCTTCATACGATGACCTCAAAGTTTATTGAATATCTATAAAGGGTGTTCTGGAATCTAACGACAACTTTTTCTCTTCAGTTAAAAAGTTTTCTAGACAATGCCACCATGCTCATATTCAAGAAATGTTGATATCATTGTGTGAATAAAATTAAAATCTATGTTTGTACTGAAGCATTGTTCTATTTATTTTGCACAAAAAAAGTTTTGTCATAAAAACTGCAAAAAAACACTGGCCTAATCTCGCGTCCCCCTTCCACCCCACCTTAAGGCTAACTAGCCAGACCATTGCAAACCATAGGAACCATTATTATTCTCCTTCGAGAAAAATACCTATGGTACCACCAGGAAACTAAAGCAGGACCTTAAGATTACTAGCCAGTAATCCTGACCACTAAAACAAGAGTCCCGCCCAGTGTAAACTAAACCGGGACTATTTACAAAGCACAAGATCCAAATACACACGAAAGGAAAATGGTACTGAAATGATAACCATCAGAGCAGTGTTCGTGTGTGATTTCAAGATCATCCCCACAAATATAATAAGAGTAACAGTCACCCGGATCTGGTATACTCCCTGTTGAGATGCACGTGGGGATCGATCCAGGTGTCGTGGTTCGATCCCCACTCGGAGGATTGGTGTCAGCGGATGGGCCGTCTGGAGTCGGAGACTCTGTCACTGGTTCAGAAGTATGAGGTGAATCAGAACAAGTACCGAACACACAATTTAGATAGGCGGGACTGAAATGGTATCCGTTGGTGCATGATACATGTGTGATGCTGAGATCATCTTTGCAAACATAATACGAATAGCAGTCATCTACGTCAATAACATTTCCAGGTGACGTACACGTGGTGACAGAACCTCGAGTGGTCGTAGCAGTGGACGTAGAATCAGGTTCACTGGTGTCTGGCCTCGGAACGGTCGTATCTGGGCCAGAAGTGGGAGGCGCGTTAGAACACGTGCCAAAGACACAACGAGAATAACTGTCACTGAAGTAATATCCTTCACCGCATGTTTTACGCGATACATTCAAATCACTGTCACAGGTGTAGTATGAATAGCAGTCACTTGCGTCTTCAATATTACCAGCAGATGTACACGTTGGAAACTTAATGTCACCCCATTTATATTTAATGGAAGCTGATGTCTTTGGAAGCCCGTTTGAAATAATAACATTTACGAAAGGATTACATCCAAACGTATCTTTAGAAAAATCCCGTTTTTCAACTGGGATCTCAGCAAATAAAGCAACTGTACAAGCACCAAAAATACAGTTCAAGAAGCTAGAACTGTAATGGTAGCCGTTAGAACAAGTTTGGTGGGTCATACTTAGGTCTTCGGCACATTTGTAATATGAGTAGCAATCATCTGGATCTGCTATATTACCAGCAGATGTGCATGTAGGGACATCTCCTTGAGTTGTAGTTGTAGTGGAGTGAGTTGTGACTGAGCCGTCATCAGGAGTGCTAGTACTTCCAGTGCTGGGAGCGGAAGTGGTCGTGGTAGTATTGGATGAGGGTGGAACATCGGGACAAGTACCGAACACACATGCTAAATAGCTGGAACTGTAATGAAATCCGGAAGGACAGTTTTCATGAGTTATGCTAAGGTCTTCGGCACATTTGTAATATGAGTAGCAATCATCTGGATCTCTTATATCCCCAACTGATGTGCATGTAGGGACATCCCCTTGAGTTGTAGTTGTAGTGGAGTGAGTTGTGACTGAGCCGTCATCAGAAGTGCTAGTCTCCGAGTTAGTACTTCCAGTGCCGGGAGCAGAAGTGGTCGTGGTAGTATTGGATGAGGGTGGAACATCGGGACAAGTACCGAACACACATGCTAAATAGCTGGAACTGTAATGAAATCCGGAAGGACAGTTTTCATGAGTTATGCTAAGGTCTTCGGCACATTTGTAATATGAGTAGCAATCATCTGGATCCACTATATTACCGACGTCAGTACACTCAGGAACAGTCCCTTGCGTCGTAGTGGTGGTTCTATGAGTGGTTACAGTTGAGCTATCGCTATCTGTAGGCGCCTCGGTGTCAGGGTTTGTCGTGTGAGTAACAGGCGTGTCTGTTGTGGGTTTGGATGTCGGTGGGACATCTGAACACGTCCCAAACACGCAGGTCAGATAGCTCCGGCTGTAATGATAGCCGTCATCACAAGTCGCGTGTGATATGCTGAGGTCTTCTGCGCAGATATAGTAAGAATAACAATCGCTAGGATCCGGTAGTGTGCCTGCTTTCGTGCAAGATGGGGTCCCGTTTGGAGTACTAGCTGTGGTTGGCAACACCGTCGTCACTTCTTTCGTGGTAGCGTCCGTTCCAGGGTTGGTGCTGGGGGCATCAGTTGCAGGAGTTGTGACGTCTGATGGTGTTGGCGTGGTCGAGTCAACACAGGAGTCTTCTGTCTCATCGAAAATTCCTCCATGAGGGCACAAATACAAAACGGGATATAGATACACCCCATTAGAACTGTTCCCGGTGTTGCATATGTAATATATACTAGGGTTTCTGGGGGTAGCACCTATCTGCCCATCCGATTTGCAAAGAGGCACAGGATCCACTGAACAGTAAGATGCCTTCGTTTTACAGGTGTACGTGGAAGGGTCGTATAGCCAACCACTCTCGCAATCTTGTGCGCTGTGCTGTATGTCAGACGGGTTGCCGAAACAGATGTGGTATCTGGCGCAGTCGAAAGGATCTGGGAAGGTACCGATCGTCGTGCATACGAATTTGTAACCTTGAGGTGTACAGGTGTTACTTAAGGTCGTGGAGCATGTCCCTTGAGCAGAGCTGCAGTAGTAGCCGTGGCCGGTGTCACAAACCTCTCGGGTTATTTGTGTGAAGTTGGGAGCATCGCCTGAACATTGATACACGGTCTTGCAGTCTGTGCTGCAGTAGTAACCACGTTCCTCGCAGTTGTTAGTCGCTTCTTTCGGTGCCATCCTCTCATCTGAGTAGGACAGAGGCCACGATATACCCAATGTTCCTTGACGACACGCAACCTGAGAAAAGAATTCACTTTGGTGTAATTTAAATTAATATTTATATTTTACCATGCACTGTGAATATACAAAGGTCTACTAGAGCTCAAAATCCTTGATAATAGTTATAAAATCGTTCATATAAATCCCACAGTCATGACTCGAAGTGATCACAAGGGGTATATCCATAAATTGATGTCGGGGTTGAGGGGTGGATCGAAACTAGATTAAACCACTAGCTTAAGAGCGATGACCAAAAGTGGAGAGTGTTTGTCAAAATTGGAGTCAAATTATTGTTTTAATTGACTTTAAAATAGTTAGGTCTCACTTATAAATAAATATACAAATCCAGTTTAATACATCCATACTGAAGATCCTATTTCACTTTCACTCATATTGACAAATACACACTTTATTAAGTCTCCTTTTTATGAAGACAACGAAAAACCACCATATTTTCTGGTAGCTACGCTCCTTCTGATTAAAAGGCGATTTTTAACTTTTATTCAATAGGTTGACCTTTGGTCAATACGTATTCAAATATGGCCAACAATCTCTGTATCTATTTTAAGGATAAGTCATAATGTTAAGTGCTATCGCCTATCAGTATATGTGTACTCTATTTTATAGGTTTTTTAATAACTGGGCAGGTTTTATCCAAACCTAAAGTAAGTATACGTGCCTTTTATGGAACATATTGAAATACATTTCTTAGCTTACTCATATTGACTATAAGACATATTTAAAAGTTACATAAAGCTATTGAATATTAAAATAAATGGTTCGGTGGATCACACAGACTTTCTCTAGTTTTTATCTTGAAATAGTCCATAGTTCAACTTAAATGAACTGTTATGTTTGTATTTGAACTATAATAGTTAATTTTTATTAACTAAACAAGTATTTTGTACAATAGCTATTTTTATCAACGTGACTTAATTTACTCTGCTGCTCTTTCCTTGGCCAACATTTTCAAAAAGTAATTTTTTTATGTTTTAAGCTTGGACGCTTCTGTAAACCCCTTTTTATAACACCATTGGTATGAATTAATATGCACTCATATGCATTGAAGTTCAACTATGAAATACATAAGCTAATATAAGCTTAAGGAAATAATTATAATCTAGCAAACGTTAACTAATTTAAAGAGCAATCTCCTACAGTATCGCACACACAAAAAATAATTATAGGAGGCAAATGAACTCAAATTTTTAGCCAAAAATCATTTTAAGATATCTGCTTACAATTTTTATTGTTGATTATGATCGGTAAAGGTCATATTTAAATTTTTAATAACTTGTCTAAGACCCAATTTTGGTGGATTAAATATTTTAGTATGCTTGAATCAACATATTAAAATAAAAAACAATAGGTATGCTATCTAGATCATCGATATAAATATATCACAGATTTTTATCACCAAGCTGACACTAAACAGTGCAGGAACAACAAACAAAAAAGTATAACATCCTTAAATATTAAAAACCTAACTAGAGCTTTGTTTTGATTTAAATAACCTAAAATATTTAAATTATTGTTATAAACATTTAATAGCTTTCACTAAATTATATAAATACTAAATTATATATTTATTTAAATAAATAATAGAAAATAAAATAATAGTCTTAGATTATAATAAATAAATATTTTAAATTAAATACAAAAAATATTTTGTTATAACTACATTTTATAACTTTATAATAGTTTACATTCTTATTTTCCCTCAAATTAAGAATGAAAATTTAATATTAAAATATTATCTTATTAATATACTAGCCAAATACTTTTTAAAATGATATTTTACACAAAAAAAAACTTAAGAGCTTTTCCAAGACCTAGAAGTTAAGTGAAATATATTTTTTAATCATATTTTTATCTTTTAATTTTATATCACGTTAGTATTTTAGAACTTACCAAAATAATTAAAGCATAAATATTTGACAGCATATGCATTTTAGAGTAATCCATGGCCCAGTTGATAAATCTACACATGACCACCTAAATCAAAAGTGCGCAAATGATTTACACGTGTTTAGACGATTTTTTTAATATCGATGTATTAATAAAAAATTACAATGAAAAAGGTGTGCCTAACTTATCAACTTATCCACTCGAATTAAAAATAAACACATTGTCTTGTCTCACAAGCAGCTTAATCAATTAATTTATCAATAACTGTCATGAGAATAAAGTGGTCCCGATAACACCTATTTTTTAACTCTACAGTTTCATAAGTGTTTACCAGATCTATTCTAACACTTGTATTGCACTTTTTACACAGTTTAATCTAGTATAAAGAAATGTTTCCACTACTAAATAAACTCGTTACTTAACTACCGTACTTTCTCTGAGGGTCTGGGAACTCAAAAATTAACTGCTATACTTAAAAAATGCAGACCCTATTCCTATCTTGAACTAGCTCTATCCAGTACCCCTCATTACACCCTATTCCTATCTTGAACTAGCTCTATCCAGTCCCCCTCATTACACCCTATTCCTATCTTGAACTAGACTCTATCCAGTCCCCCTCATTATACCCTATCCCTATCTTGAGCTAGTTCTATCCAGTCCCCCTCATTACACTCTATCCATACCTTGTGCTAATTCTAGCCAGTCCACCTCATTACACACTTTCTCTCTCAGGTCCATTCTAATTTTACTCTCCTCTCTGTGTTTATGCCTCCCCACGGGTCTCTTCACATTTGATTTACCTGTCAATACCTTGAATGCCGTTCTAAATTCTTCCTAATGCGCTGCATGTCCTTCATACCGTAACTTTCAAGATTTGATCACCCAAACAATATCTGGTGATGAGTACAGAGTATGAAACTCATCATTATTCAGCCTTATCCATTCTCCATATTCTTAATCCCGCTTTGGAACATATATTTTCCCAAGTTCTTTGTTTTCGATAACCCTAAGCTTCTTCTCGTCAATTAAGCAAAAAAACAATGTTTCACGAATATAAAGAGCAACTTATAGAATTATTCTTTTTATATTCTGCGTTTTATATTTCTTGACAACAGGCAATATTGCATATTAAGTAGACATCTCTTATATTTGTTAGTTTAGGTTATAGAGTTGGCGTACTAAACCAAAGGTCCTGGTTTTGATTCCCATGTCCAGGTGTCATTTTACAATTGAAAGAACGTGAAATATGTTAATAACTTACTTACCGAGTAATAACATGCATTTCCTGGCTATATTGTTTTCCTAATTTTACTCTGAAATGACCTTATAATTGGTAAGACAGAAAAGCACGGCTACGAGGAAGTGCTAGTAGCAGATTTATGGAGAAGCGGGAATGTGGAGGGTGAGATGTTGCCAGAACTGCGGAAGACGAATGAATTGATGATGGTAAGCACGTGATTCAACAAGAGAGAAAGTCATAAGGTATCATGTTACAATGCCGATTGGTAGAGAAAGACAGTAGAGTACTATATTCTTGTCAACTTTAAAATGGGTAGGGATGTACCAGATGTGATGGTAGTCCCATGTTATTCCCTGAATATTGATCATTGGATCCAGGGGGAAGCCCTGACATAAAGGTAAAAGAACAGGACAGTAGAGAATTAAAAGAAGAGGTCAAAGGTCTGGGCATTTAAAGAAGAATAACATAGGGCAGAGTTCCGGAGAGTAATAAGAAACAAGATACAAAGGGACAAGCCTAGTACAGGGGAAGAAAAATAGGGAATCATCTGGACAGTATTGTGGGAAGCATTTGAAAGGGTGTGCGGGAGAACTAACGGAAGGAGAATATGGAAGGAAACTCCGTGAAGAGATTTTAGAACAAAAGAGACGGTAACGGAGAAGAGCAGGGCCTATAGGGAATTATTTATAAAAAGGACACTGAATACCATGGCGGAAAATAAAGCCAAAAAGAAGGTAGCAAAGGTGGTAGGGGAGATGGACGTAGAGGAGAAAAGTTGGATGTAAAAGGGGACATAAATGATGGAGGAGGACAGTGTGGGTAGTAAGAAAGTATTTTATGGAACGAACCAGGAGTAAAATATTAATTAGGGAAGAGCAGGTTGAATATTAGACAGAAAAGTGAAGGATTTGGTAGAAAAGGAGGAAATCAGGGATATATGGAGAGAGTACTTTCAAGACCTGCTAAATGCTTACACAACTACGGAGAATGAAGGAGAAAGTGAAGTGAACATTAGTTAAGAAAAGGTGAGGCACCTATCTTGGAGGAAGATGGAAGAGGCATTGAGGAGTACTAACGGGATAGACACCAGGAGGGGATAATGGGAGTGTTATGATGGTGATAGCAGCAGGAGAGAAGAACTGCAATGGCTGTATTGAGTAATTAGAGTAATATGGAAGTATGAGAGTATTTCAAACCACTGGGAGTGTGGTTTGATGCAAGAGAGACACTTTGATTACGGAAAGTACCCGCTGATGGCCTTCCTGGATATTGAATAAACTACGACTCTGCGTGCAGATATAGAGTATAGGAAGCACTGAAAAAGAAAGGATTAAGATATGAGACGGTAAGGAGAGTGAGGAATATGCACAAAGTAAGTCCAAGCTGTATGGATTTGATACTTAAAAAAATGCCTGAATCAATAAATTGCGCTCTAACCACTACTGAATACTGTTCACTTTAGGGATGGACGAAATATTGAAAGAGATTATATACTGGATTGGGTTGGGAAAAAGGAAAGCGATGGTAGACAGGATTGGGTTGGAAAATAGGAAAGCGATAGTAGGCAGGATTTGGTTGGCAAATAGGAAAGCAATGGTGTTTGCGGATGACCTGATGGTATGGGCAATTGAGGAGAAATTATTTTGGGATCAGTTTGAAGCATGGAAGGAAGTTGTAATTGATATTTCCCACACAATACCTTCCCGAAACTCGCCACGCCACTTCCTTATCATCCCACACTCCATGGACATTGAGAAGTCCCTATCGCTGAATTCCATTACCCTTGCTCTCTAGCCACCATACCTGTAGGTTGAAACATAATATGGTACAAGGTTGATGCTGATGGTAATAATGTCGGACAAGGATCCTCGCTCGTCTAAGGAGGTCTTAAAATAACAGATGTTAAATAGTATTTCATTTTATTTCATTAAAGTATCTAACACGTCATTTTATAATATAACTACATAATTGTATTAATAAATAAACGTAACAGTTTTGCACTTCTTTTACATAAATTGTTCCATTCGACTACACATAAATTACTATAAAAATAATATAAATTTATGTTGTACTGTACAATTTATACAGGTCTATACATACAAATTAATATTTTAATTTTACCAATTGTATTTTATTGAAATTTTCTACTTTATGAAAATGTATATGATTACTTGAACTGTTAATCCTTATATACATATTAATTTCTTACATAACCCTAAATTTCACAATTTGATTGCTATTCATAATTATACATACTATTATTTTACTTTATTTTTTATAAATGTTATTAAATTTTTTAATATCTCATTAATTTTTATCGCCTCGTCTATTTATATTCATATTCACATACTGAATGTTTATTGTTTTTGATATTTTTCATTTTAGCTCTGAATATATGTATACCTTGTTGTGGTGCATCATTGCAAAATAACAATTTGATTAATTTTAATCTAAATTCAATCTATCTGCTTCAATGACCACATGGTATAAGGCATCACTCTCGTGTTGGACTAGACTGTCGATGATGGGGAATCGGGATTCGAATCCCAGTCGAGTGTACTGTGTGTGGTGTTTATTTCCAAAATTGTTTTCCACTCTCACTCCAG
Organism: Timema bartmani; assembly: GCA_902151455.1. Classification (NCBI taxonomy): domain Eukaryota; kingdom Metazoa; phylum Arthropoda; class Insecta; order Phasmatodea; family Timematidae; genus Timema; species Timema bartmani. Next base: position 61,576 of record CABFWB010001259.1, read on the forward strand.
GCAGATGGGGTTCCACTTCCTTTAAATTTAACTTTAACTCATTAGCATAATTAATAGATATGTATAAGCGTATAAGATGAATAGCCAGTAAGACGCGGCGCTATAATTTATATTTTTTTTTTTACTTCGAAACAAAACACCCCATTTTATTTCGTAATAATAAACACATGTTATTTTTATGATTTGAGTTTATTTACTTAAACTAAACACAAGCCGAGTACGTGACATTAAACTCCCCCCCATGAGGACAAGCAAACAAAACCGGATACAAATATCCCCCATCCGTAGCTTCCTCGCAGACATAATATATGACCGGGTTATTATTGATTGGCCCAGCTTGACCACTCTCCGTACAGGCCGGCACAGTATCTTCAAGACACTTCTCCGCCTCGATGATACAAGTGTTGTAGGCCGGATCGTAGAGCCAACCGTTCTCGCAAGTCTGGTAACTGTGCTGGATGTCAGAGCTGCTCCCGAAACAAAGGTGGTAAGCGGCGCAGTCGTAAGGGTCAGGAAATATCCCCAACGAGGTACAGCTGAAGGAATATCCGGGAGGTGGACAGGTCGAACTGAAAGTCCCGGAACATTTCCCGAGGACGGAGCTGCAGAAATAGCCGTTTTCCGTGTCACACCGTTCGAGGGTGATCTCTTGGAAGTCGGGGGAACTGCCCAGACATTGGTAGACCGTCTGACAGTCCGCGCTGCAGGTGTAGCCCCTCTGAGTGCAGGTCACGTTGGAGGCGGTCACTTGGCCCGACTGCGTTAGATGGGGTGACGAAGGAAAGGCAAGAGATCTCCAGACAGATATCTGGAATTTGGATTTTGGAATGAATGGTGCACGCCACTTACGGTGAATGCACATTGTCTTACCTTTATGGGGGCTCCACAATGGCGCTATCATATCAGGTTTTTGCCATCTGATCACATATAAAAAATGCCCTATGGCGGAAACAAGAAAGGTAAGTTTGTTACCTTTCAGGGTAAATCAAATGTACATTATTAAGATAATGCATAGGTAGTGTATTGCAATGGATTACCAATCTTCGGAATCTGTGGTTAAAATCCCGGTTAAGTGTACTTTGGGGTAGATTTCTATCAGTAATTTAGCCTAGTGTTTTTCAATATTCTTCTCATGACGATACGTGTGGATTTACCATAAATAAACCGTTCTAATCCTTACAAAATCCCTTAAATCCATTCGTTACTAACCCTTATGTAGAAAGAAAACTATTCACCTAAATCTAAATCTACATACACGGTTTATATCATGTTTATAATTACTACTGTGATATATTTTGTTGCACAACTTTTTTATTTGTATTTATTTGAGGTATTCAACGTGCACTTCTGAACCGGCTGATTATTATATCAACACACAATAATTTCTATGAGCAAGAGCGAAAGAGACTGCCAATTTAATTTTCACAGACCTTCCAGGGTTCTTTTGCATGCCACAAACGACATGGGACCGGCCACTTTACTTTCTCTCCGAAGGAAGTTGTGCTACGGATTTTTATCGCTCAAGAAAAATCCATCGACCCCGGCTGGGTTTGAGCCCTCAATCATTGGGTCCTGAGACTAGCAATTTACCCCAAGACCACAGAGTTTGACTGTCCCGAATTTTATTACCTATCCGCATATTTATTCTAATAAAATATGAATAATAAGTAAATATATCAGATTAGTTTAACTCCATTGCCCAAGAGTTCTTAATGTTTTATTATAAAAAACTACTTTTATGGTTACTATCGATGTTAATAAATAGATAATTTTTTATTCCTTGTTTGTATCAAAAAGTCAAAACCATCCTAAGAAAATACTATAAATCCTATAATTATGGTAAAATGTCCAATTAGCTAGTCAGTTTTACTCAACCTACTTCGGTGGCCGCATGGTCTAACGCGCTACTCTCGTGTTGGGCTAGATTGCTGATGACCGGGAGATTTGGGTTCGAATCTCGGTCGGGTCTACTGAGGGTGGTTTTCTAAAATGGTTTTCCACTCTCTCTCTCTCTCTCTATCTCACCACGCAAATGCTGATACAATTCCTATAAATATAACCTTCATAATCCCTAAAACCATTAGTGCAGTTATTATATAAGCGTACAACCTACAACATATTTTGTCAGAGTTTTGTAATATATAAAAAAAAAATTCCGATGCCCCTAGTTAAAGGTCACATGATGACTTTGAGGAATATTCCATCAAATATATTCAGACTCTACACCCACATTCTGATTCACTCGGGGATATTTGGAATATTTAAGCTGGTCGCTAAATATATAACCAGTTTTCATAACTCATATTGGGATCCATTTGTCAACCTCTTAAAATGAAATGAAAATAAGAATATTTAGAGGTTTTTACAGCAAATAAAAATGAAAATGAAATTTTTTATTAAAAGCTAAACAATAGTATGCACGTAGTTATTGAAAATAAGATATTCTCTTGTGTTAGAAATTTTATTTAAATGATCTATTTAATTTTATATTTATGAGATTAAACTATTATTTACACAAAATTACTTTCTAGTAGCTCAAAGTAAATAATTCAGAAATATTAATTTTGTTAGACCATTTACTTAAACTCTTCATTTTTATATGAATATATCATTTAATAATATATAACACAAAATATTGGATTTTTTACTAATTGAAATATTAATTAAATTTACTTTTATAATAGATTGATATCATATTACTTACCAGAAAAATGATGGCTCCTAGCTTGATGGAAGTAATCATATTTGATGATATTGCGCCTTAGAAATTTAAAAAATAATTAATAGTGTTGGTTAAGTTACTAACACACAAACTCTAATCGTTTGTGTCGTGGTTATCTGAACTTTATACATTGGTATTTAAATAAAGATATACATTTAGATTACAAGTATAATGTTCAAGTACCACGCAGATATTTTGAGACAAAACAGTGATATGTGCAGAATCCCAACCATGTTATTAAACAAGTAGGTTAATATATATATAATTAAAACGAAGAGTTTGTTTGGCTTTAATGAATATTGCGTGATATCTACCACAAGCAGAGGTTTGAAAATTTAAAAATTAATCGCCTGTGCTTGAACATATACACTTTGAAGACGGAATTTTAAAATTTTGATCAGCTTTTATTTAATTAATTAAAAACCTGGTTGGATAAAAGAGCAATATTAATAAAAACGAAGAGATTGTTTATCTGAAATTAGTGATATTTACCTCAGCCAGGGGTATGCTATTTTTAATAATTAGCAGCACCTGTCCGCGAACGTGTTCATGTATGTTCAAATAGGGCCTAAGATACAGAGAAGTAGATAACAGATCCTCAGCTTTACGAAAGTTCGGCTGCGCTCCTTGAGCCAGGCTAAGTCCAACAATAGGGTTTAACTAGTGTCAACTTTTAACAAGTAGCCATTGTAAATGCTTGTGCTGCTCAGCCTCTTTGTGAGGTACGATTAAGTGAAGAGGAGGCTGGGTCTCTACCTGAACCTAGCTTTATTTAAGTTGGCCGATTGACTCGAGATGGATATTTGTCTACTTCTCTCGAAAGAAAAAATGTTTAAAATGATATTAAAAAAAAAGGTCCCTTGATGCCATATAGAGATATCCGTGTTGGACTCAAGCTCTCCTATGGAGCGCAGCCATTTAACCTGGAAGCTGTGGATATGGTGGTGTACACCTTGTCTGTGTTATAGGCCTACATATTGGAGAATGAAATTTACACTGCGTTTTAAACTGCTTAAGTATTGAGGTCAGCGTAGCTGGAATTGGAGAGAGGAGGCTCATCACATGCTCGACCAATCCGTGAAGGGTAGGTGTCATAGCAACCGATACACGTTGCCATATTTCTCGACAGTCACTGAGTATGCTCGCATAGTAGTAACGCACAAACCCCCGCTATTTGGCAACCATGCTCCCCAGCCTACCCACCACGCAAACCCCCGCTATTTGGCAACCATGCTCCCCAGCCTAACCAGCACGCGGATCCTAAAGCTGTTTAGATAGCAGTATAATAGGAGTAAAGTAAATCGGAACATAGTAAATAGCAAATAGGAAATGAGCCCTGGGAGTTTTTAATTATTGCAACAAAAAGTTATTCCAATGATCTATTCAAGTTAATCCCATACCTATGGTCATTGATCTTTCATATTTTAAATCTGAGTCTTTGGTGGATGTGCGAGATAGCCGACTACTCAGATCTATTGGAAACACAGTCATGGTGACTCAGGGTAGGTCTTGAAACTGCCAAGTGAACGTGACTAAGTAGTATTGAGGCTAAACATGGATACTTCAGTGGTAGAGCATTACCGTGCCAATATAAAGGTTTAGGTTTGAGTACAGTGTCCAAAGGCATTTTTTAAATATATTTTCTGACGAATAGGTTCAAATGGCAGATAACCAAATATTATTTTCACTATAAACCTAAAACACGCTTCAGGGACTGAATGGTCTAAGCCTCTAAGGCATTTGGTTCTTAACCTTTTGGAAGTCACGGAACACTTTTAACAGTAAGAAAAATTTGTGAAATACCCGTGTTCAGTTGTCATTTTTCAATTTAAATTAAATGATATTTATATGAGGCTATAATCGTAACTATCAAATATATTATCTTATCTATTTAATACATCATGATATGCGCATTCGTACAGTTGTAATTGTACTATTGGGAGCAAAAAGTCAACCATTGAGTCAAAGATGGCCGCGTTATCTGATAGCTCGTGATCTTAATTGATTATTCATATTTAACTGACGATCTCCACATGTTAATTACAGACTCGGCCTTGAAATATGAGTAAATAATGGCCTTGGGCGTGGGGAGATTCCTTGATTGCTCAGTGGTTAGAGCATTGTCGTAACAAGTCAAAGGTTCCTGGTTTTATTCCCAGGTCCGCGTCTCATTTTTCAGTTTAAAGAATGCGATATTCTATTGGTTTGGAAGTCAACGCGAATAACAGTCTTCAGTTGTTAGAATCAGACTAGCTAACATCTCTCAGAACTGCACCATGTGGCATCTTTCAGTTGTGGAACACTTGTAACTTGTAACTTGTAACTTGCCACGGAACACAAGTGTCTAAAGCGTGATTTGGTGTAGAATCAACAACTGATATTCCAGTAAAGACTCAAACAATGTTTGATTTAAGGTCCAGTTAAAGGAAATATAACATTAATAAAACAAAGAAGAAATGGAAACATTTATTTAATGAATATCAGAGACTAGTAATACACATTTAACTACACAGAAAACGAAATATATCTTAGACCTACAAAAAATATAATATGAAAACTTTTTTTTTTTTTTTACATTTTTAGGTTAATACAAATAGGACGAGGGTCAAAGCAGATCAGGAAACAGCATGTAAAGAGGATTAAAAAAACAAATAACCCATATTTATATATTTACAATGATTGTACAAATTAACAAAAGTTTGGTATATATTATTAGAATAATACAAATTGTATTAATAACATAACAGCATAAAAAAAAGCAGTGCTTTATTGATATCAACAAAAATTCATATTCACTCCTTTATCATAATTTTATTAATACTCATTATTTTGATATTTAAATATAAAATGGATAAAATATGCACAGAAAATATCGATACACATTCAATTATACAGCTTACAATTTCTCTTTTATTTAACAATTTTATCTTGTATCAATGTGAAATGTGTAACCTATACAAAAAAAAAGTTGGTAGTTTTTTCCCATGGACCAGCTATAAGCACAACTTATAACTTGTAGAACCACTATCATATTGTTTATTATGTATGTCATATATTGTTTTATGTTAACACATCCAAACAAATCTGAATTTTCTTTTCATGTTTAAATTAGACGTAGGCTTAGAGCACGCTAAATAGTATATGTATATATATATATTTAATAAAACAAATTCGTGGTAAACCAAATTGATAAATATAAAATGTACAATTTAATAAAATAAAAACCTTGGAGGATTATAGAAACAAAAACTGTGTTTCTAAATCTATTTCACAGAAAATCAAATTTTAGAAGACTCACATTTAAATAAAAACGTTAACATTATTTGATCAAAAGATAATATTCAAGAAAATTCACTTAAAGGGAAAGTCAATATGTCTCGAAAATACTCTAGATACAAAACTAGGTTTAAAATGCCTTCCTTGATATAGAGAATAAATTGTATTTATGATTATAAACATATTAAATAAATCTATATCGTCTTGGGTGGGAACTATTGACTGTAGATCACGGACTAAAAGTAGTATGTATCACATGAACGATTAACCGGGGTACACGAATATGGTCGAAACAGAAGTCATATTGAAGTGTGGTTCACTACTTTTTTAAAAAAAATCACTCCGTCTTACTACCCGTTAAGGTTATACGCTTATGTTCTAATCATTACTCTGATAATTTTAGGAATTAGGAAGGCAATATTTAAAGGAAGTTTACCCGCATTTGCGTGAAAATAGATTTTAAAATCGTTTTAGAAAAACCACCCTCAATACACCCGACCGAGATTCGAACCTCAATCTCCCGGTCATTGGCAGTTTAGTCTACTGTGATAGTGACGCCTTAGAACATTTGGCCACCGAAGCAGGTCACTTAGTTATTGATTTGACAGAAGTAAAACTAGGATTATTTGAATTAGTGTTTGAATTTAACAATTTTAAATATAAAATAAACATAATCATTTTAAATTCACTTTCTAGTAATGAATACTACTTTCTATGTAATTACAATGTGAAGTCTGGTGCCATCTTTACTCACTCGTCTGTCCCTCTCATTCCCAGATAGTATTATGTGTAATGGTAGGGTGATTGTGAGATGAAATGGAGGACCTACAGTTTAACGTGGGATCCGAACCACGGTGGAGGCCTGGTATTCCACACATTCACAAGTTGTGATTAATACACGTCTTGTCAGAGGTGAAGGAAGGGTTCGGCAATCAGATAAATCTGTGCCGGGACCGAGGATTGAACCCTGGACCCCCAGATAGTAGTGTAACTAAGATTTTACATCCAATATTGTTTCCAGCCGGTGGCCAGTTTTTTAATTCAAGCAATATATTTTCCACTATGCCTTATAATCTACCTTAAGACTGGAAAGGGCACAACATCCAGTCCCCCGGTCATCAATTTATCACTGCAAGAGGGTAAACCCACATATTTTCACCAATGATAAATTGTTCAGCCATACTGAGAATCGAACCCGTGACCTTAGGCATAGTAGACAGCCACCCTACTCACTGATCCATGGTGTCGGATTGTTTAATTAAGATATGTCATGAAACTATTACGAGGCATCGTATCGCAATGCAGTAATATATTTGTTTCTTATTTAAAAGACAGTGGAAATGAGGACAGGGAAGACATGAATGTGTGTATATTGTGTGTTTTTAATGCATTAAAATTGTGAAGTAATAATTTTAGAATGAAGACATTATTTAACTAATTACGAATCCATGGTTGCCTAGTGAAGAATCCATTTCTGAAATATTGTTTCCGGTTTGAACGTAATACAATACTACTCACTTCAGTAACCGTGGGGTCTAACGCGCTACTCTCGCAGTAGACTTGACTACCGATTACGGGAAGATTGAGGTTCAAATCTTGGTCAGCTGTACTAAGTTTTTTTTCTCACCAAAATGTATTTTTAGTCTTCTCCAATCAAATGAGGGTACAATTCCTATAAATATAGCCTTGCTAAAACCATAGCGTGATTAGTGCATAAGTGTATAGCCCGAACGGGTAGTAAGACGCGATTATAAAATACGTAGTGGGTTATCCTATCTCTTGGTTATTTGAGATGGGATTTAAAGGTTATAGAGATGTCGAGGTTGGGCATATTCTAAAGCACCTTTATTCACTGGTATTAATTCATTCCATGAGAAAGTTTAACAGATAAACCATTGGCAGTGAAAGGAGTGTGTGGTTTGCTAGCAGAGATATTATTCTAGAGATCTGGGTTCGATCTTGACAAGATGCATCGTGGCTATAGTGTAGGATGTAATATTATTATTTTCTAAACTTTTCAAAAAGTATTTCTTGGAAAAAAAATTAACCCAATTAACTTTGTTCATTTACTTTAATTTATGGTACTGATGAGCAGTATGTTTACAAGTCTATTACTTCAGTAACTCAATAGATTTTTCGTTTTGATTTTAATCTGGGAACAACTTTATATACTCACATGATCTCGTAAAAACTATAGAAGTGAACTTTGTAGTCCTAACTTGTAACTGACGTAATTAAAATATTATAATTAGTTGATATGTATAGTACAATTAATAATCTTCAGCTAGTCATATTTATACAGCTAAGTCAGTAGAATGTTTAATTCCCTTTGTTAGAAATTATAATCATTCGATTTGCTTCAATTATAATATAGGTCTTCTACTTTTTCATCGTCATTTTTCATATTGTTTCAAAAATTGGTTACTTATTATAATTAAACTATAATGTAAATGTATTATGTCTCAATTGAGCTATCGTTTCAATACAAGGGAAATATTACTTCAATGAATTTTTAGTTTTGATATTATTGTTCAATTGGTTTATTCAATTAAAATATAGTTGGAAAATCCATTAACTTGCAACTAAATTAATAATTTTGAAATCGAACCATTTATTTTTAAATCTATAAAATCTCTATTTAATGCAAAAATAATATAATTAATTATAGTCTTATTTTAATTCAATGTTTGTTTATAGTATTTAACTTAATAGGATGAAATGTATTCTCTACTAATATAAAAATCCTAAGGTTCACAGAGTCCTAAACAATAATTAATCTTGCAATTTCATTAACGCTGCTTATTTTATTAGTTCATCTTTAGAATTATTAGCTTGGCTGCTCAATTATCTAAATTATGAAGAATTTGTGAAATAATACTTACCTCTCAAAAGGAACTTAAACAATTTATTTGATACAAAGGCCTTTAAAATTAAATAAGTGAAAATAGAATTACACATCCCAAAAATAAGGTTAAGAACATTTGAAAAGGCTTTTATATATAGGTGATTCACTTAATTGAATAATAAATTAATCTGTATATACATAATTTTGAAGTAAACTCATTTTTAACAATAACAAACTGGATGCCAAAATATTATTTGTGTAAGCTCTTTATGACCTACCATCAATGATTTAGAGGTTGAAACTAAATGATTTATCGATAGTACCCTGTACTGTTCACAAGATTTTGTTATGATAATAAAGTCTCGTAGATTACAGTAGACAGGACATGCAGCGTGAATGGAAGAATATAAAATCTTGTTCAGGGTACTGACTTGCAAACCCAATAGGAATAAATATACGAAGACGGGAGGGTGGACCTGAAAGAGATAGGGTGTAATGAGGTGGACTGGATAGAACTAGCTCACGATAGAGATAGGGTGTAATGAGGTAGACTGGATAGTACTATCTCAAGATAAGGATAGGGTGTAATGAGGTAGACTGGATAGAATTATCTCAAGATGGATAAGTGGCATAATTCTGTAAGTGCAGCAATGGATTTAGAGTTTCTAATGCCGTATATTAAGTAAGTAAGCCGAAAATTGGATTATTCTAAAATTATATAATATTAGATCATTTCAAAATAAAAGTTAAGTTTAACACAATGTATCACATAAATTAAGAGAATATATTCTCAATACAATAAGCCCCATTATGAAATGTATTAAATTTTTGTGCGGCTACTAATATATTATCATGAATCTAGCACATTATATTATTATCCATTTGATACAAAGATTTTAAGAAAAAACAAAAAAGAAACACACTTTCTGCCTGCCAATCAAATAGATGTCCCTTCTTAAATATGTGTCACCAAACTATATTCATAACTTAATGAATAGAGGAATATTCTCATCAAAAAAATCTAACTTTCAAATGAACATTTTTTTCCCAGAACATAATTGTTGATTTATATAATGTACTTATCCTAAAGCCCAATATGTTTTTCAAACACATTTATTTTTCCGGTGAGTCAATACTTTTCTTGTCTGAAACATTATTTATAACAATACTTAGCGGCCGGTTCACACTTAAAGCTTAGCAAATATTTGCTCTGCTGTTTAGAAAAAATAGTGGATCATATATTTAAATGTGATAGTTCACACAGAAAGCTAAGCTATGCCTTGCTATACCGCGCTATGCTTTCTCCGATTGGTGGCCGGGCAATTTTTCCATCTCCCATCTTGAGCCATCTTTCATTACGCATGCGCTTAACGCAACTTGGGCTCCGTGTTGAACAGACGCGGTGCTGATTTGGTGAAAATAGCCAAAGAAGTTTTGAAGTATAGTTTTCAGTTTGTTTAACGGTATTTAAGTAATATTTTATCTATATTTTGTATTTAATAAGTTTTTTTTACATTACAAGGAAACAGTTAATCGAACAAGTCAAATCTCCACCTCCTACATTTTCTTCCTCCTCCAAAACATCTGTTAAAAGTAGCAGCTCCTTTCCCTCAGTAATATCATCTGAGCACAAACAAGACATCTTGGAGAATGTCATAACTAAATTTCACTGGAGCAGACCAAAAAGAATCAACACTGAATGGAAAGAGGGACCATAGCTTAGTTTAGAGTTCTGTGTGAATCGGCCTTCAGGCAGTTGTCTCAGATTTGTGCAAAGTTGACCAATTTGCCTACCTTCCGATATGTTTTCATATCGTCCAAGGAACAGCGCGGGTAGTGGATATGGCATTCAGAAATAAAAGGTAGCCGAGAATTTATCGAATAAGCGGTCGCGGACAGCCAATAAGCCTGGTAATCATGTTTGTGGGTTGGATGTGGGCGTTATAAGCTTTCACCGTAAAAAAAAAACAAAAAAAAACCCAAACAATAAACATACAAAAGTTTGTTATGTTTTTTTCTGGGGTATGTATGGAAAAATGGCGTACTTTTGTAAATGTGGCGATGAATTTTTGTATTCTCAATATCATAAAGTATTATAAACTTTGTTTAGTATAAAATATACTTATTGAAAGATTACCAAAATATAGGTCACATTTTTTTAGCACCGCGTATTACTATCCATTCAGGTCATACGACTATGGACTAATTAAACTAATAGGTTTATAGATTAGGATGGTTATATTTGAAGGAAGTGTCCCATAATTTACGTTTAGAGAGAGGAGAAAACTATTTTTTTTAAACCACCTTCGGTACACCCAACTAAGATTCGAACCTGGATCTCCCCATCATTGGCAGGCTAACCTACTTAAAAAATAGCACGCTACACGGCCATCGAAGTGGGTAGGATTATAATTAATAGATAAAATATTATCTCTATTGACCTTGAAATAATGTTAGTAAGTTTTGTCAGGTGGTTTTTCCAACTGGTTTAATGCGTGTGCTTTTTTTTTACCTCAAAAAACTTGTTATGATGTATTTGTAAACCCAATCAATCAATTAATCAATCAATTTTTGACAAAAACAAGGTTGTTGAAGAGTGTGTTATATAAGAGAGTATATTTTACTTATTGCTAAAAACTAAAGGCACTTTAAAACACAAATTCAATTTTTAACTTCGCTATTAACAATAAATTATTTTTTAAAATATTAAGATATTTTTCAAAAACTGAAAAACAGCTTAGAATGGTTTTAATGAAAAGAATATGTGTAAAAATTCCAGAAATTTTCATATCCCACTTGATTTTACAGCCTCTTTACAGATTAAACTATTTTGTTTGTTTGGAAACTATGTGTCTACCTTCTGAACATGATATTCAAGTTATGTAACGGGCCACGCATGCACTTTTATTGGGTATAACAGGTAATTATCACTTACTAGGTTGTGGTAGTTAATATCCACGATATGCGGCTTCAAGTGAGCTACACAGACCGATCGGCAGCCGGCGGTTGCGATGATAATGCCAACATTTGCGGGCATAGGGTGTCATGTGGTCAACACAACGAGCACTCCAGGCGTTAATATCACTTTCTTACAGATAAAATTTTGGATGTGACGGCTATCGAACTTGTGACCTTTGTATCCAGAAAAATGTGACCACTAGACCACAGAGGCGGGTCTTTATTAAATATTAAGAGTGAAAATGCGTATGTCTAATAGTTAGATGCACGGAAATATAGTAATTTTGAAATACATTTTTAGGATATTCGAATAAAAAAAATTGTATTTCATAGAATTTTAATTCTAGTGAGAGATAATTTGGTAGAATTTTATGTTTCAATAACGTAAATTAGAATATAGTTATTCTTCTTCAGTTAAACTATAAATCACAGGTCACTTAGTGGTTAAATTTTAACGTTCTTTAACTAAACCATACTGTCATATTCTTAAAATTGAAAACTGACAACTGGACACGGAAATTGAATCCATTCGACCCTGTCCAGGTGTCATTATTCAATTTTCAGAATATGATATCTAGATGCGAGTAAATCTTTACTAAAAACAAATATAATAGCTTTGGCCATTTGATTCTTAAACCATACTGTCAGAGATTTACATAATGTTGTATTTTAAAAAACATCTGTATCTGGATCACTCAGAGGTGTGTTTCATTTTTTAAAAGCTACAAATCTAAATTAAGGTTTTGGAATCGATCTAGCAAATAGCAACGGAATATAATCATTTCTATGAGTTCTTGTATGTTTTCAGAAAATTGATGATAAAATTATCTATACCCACAATAAAATGTTTTAAAAACGTATTAGAACTCCAATTTTTTTTTTAGATTCATCCCAGAAAGAGTTATATTTCGAGAAAAAAAACACCTTTTCACATACAATAGCATTTTCAAATAAGAATTCTAACATAAGTTTAAAATTTATAAGGAATTATTAAAAAAGGTTTGTCACAAAGCAATTAACTATTAAATGTAATGCAATTTTTTTCCTAGTTAATCCACGAAAACATCTTCACATGGTTCGTATGTGTGTGAAGAATTTGTGGTGGGGAATGAATTATGTTTATTTTTAGTTTTTTGGAATATATGAGTTACTTCTTTTAAAATTGCTAGCCGTATGTTTAATATAGTAGAGAAAATATTTCATATTTTATTGTCTTTCCTTTATTAAAAGAACTATACAGTATATTATTTTTTATTTAAAATGTTGTTAGAACGGTTAACTGTGTTAAATAATGTGACAGTATTTCCCCATTCTTATATTTCAACATCAAGTTCAAAAACCTTAACTGGCTATACAATTGTTAATTTCTAAACGCTCAACATAAGCTACTGATTACTACCCCTTCTAGCAACATTCCGATTCACTCGTGTCATCTGATGGTTAAAAAGCTTTAACCGGCCAAGTGGTCAGTGGTCAGTGCACGTGGCTACGAGACTAAGGTTCTCGTGTTCGATTCCAGTCTACCAACTTTGAGTATTTTTCCCGAGAGGTAAATTAACCCTATAGTAGAGTAAGAATTAATAGCCAGAGCTATTATTTATGCTTATTAGTGGGGATTACTCCACCTAGATATCATATTCTGAAAATTGAAAAATGACACCTGGACCTGGACTCTGCCTTAAAATATGAGTGAAGAATGACCCAGGACACGAGACGAATCCTGGATAGCTCAGTGGTTAGAGCATTGGTGTACTAAGCCAGAGGTCCCGGGTTCGATTCCCGTGTCCAGGTGTCATTTTTCAATTTTCAGAATATGNTTGTTAGCATTTTATATTATTGACAGGTTTAATATATTTTGATTGTGCATTTTTATCGTTCTAAATCATATTAATAAAATAAAGTAGCTTATTATGTTTTTTTTTCAAGTCGCACTTTGTGTAAAACAGAATAATATAATGTATTTCAATATAAGTTTTACAAAACTGTTTCTTAGTAGTTTTGTTTATTTGTTTTAAATTCACTATGGTAAAATTTATTTACAGTAAAACACAAACAATACAAAAGCAATGCTGACAATATCACCGAATTAAGAAGTTAGATTCCATTCGGTATAATATAGCTGTATTTTTTTGTCTTATCAAATTTATAAAATGAATAAATTAAAAGGCAATGATAGAAATATCACGCTGATAATGTAATATTTCAATATGAATTTAAATTTTACTTTCTCAGTGAACATATGAGTTATTTATATTTGAAAGATATATTTCTATATTATTAATACTTTTTCTAACAGAAAATATATATTTATTCTGTCATTAAAATTATTAATAAAATATAAATAAAGATTTCAAATATTTGCTTAGCAATATAATCTATGCACAAAAAAAACATGCAATGAACAAAGACACACTTGTCTCAACGTACTTTCAGTTATGTATATTGGTGGAAAAAAGACTATGTTTGTGTTCGAGATGTTTTTAAACTTTCATGTTAGCTTGATCTGCCGGTACCTCGTTATATATAAACAGTGAAATACAACCACTTAACAATACTAAGCTTTTAATTCAATCCTGACATTTCTTTCCGAAGCGAGGGCGATATGTATTTTGCTGTTGTTTTGGAAGGGGTATAAATTGTACTCATCTTGAAGAAATATTTAGTTATAACAACAGATTAAACATGATAAAAATTTTCTTAAAACACATTGGTCAGCAGTCACAATCACACGCATTTTTTTTTGTTGACTTATTTAGTAATAACCATATATATTTTATTATTTATATTTCTTAAAATTTGTTTGTAGACTATTTACAATTCCTTTGGTAAGAATAAACTTCATAATTTGACTTTTAAGAGTCACTCTTGCACACTAATATCTCCATTTGTGATGGCTACTTTTACCGAGGACTTATCTGTAGACGAAATCTTGTTAAGTGAAGATTGTTCCTGTAAAACAAATACATATCAAATATAATTTATGACAGTCATTTAAAATAACACACAGAATGAATTAGCTACATCACGCAAATTAAACACTAGTCGACAACTAAGTTGAATAAATATGATAAGCACATGTGGCAAAATAGATTAAAATAATAGAAAGCCTGCCAGTGTAGGATACATTGTTAATTAAATTGGAAAATTTTAAGCCTGTAACAATTATGAGCTAAGCATAATTCTATTTTTTTGTAACCTTTTGTTGCATTTATAAAGAAAGCTCTCACTAAGCCATCTAAATAAATTCATTTTTTCTAGTAATGTAGTATTTGAAGGTTAATAAAATTAAGCCCTAAGATTCAAGAGAGGTAATAAAATATTTTCATAATATTTATTACCGATAGATATATTAAAACAAAGTATCATCTTTCTTGTGTCTACAGAGGAAGAATAGTAAAAATTACTTTTAAATAGGTAACATTAACCCCTATTAATCATGAGAATATTAAAAGTTAATTTTATAAGTAAAAACTATTTTCAAATACATCGCTTCTTAAAATATATCAGAAACATAATATTCTTATTTGATAACGAAATTAAATATTATTAATTTGAACAAATCTGCTATTAAATTCAATTGAATAGCCACATTATTTAAGAAGAAATAAAAACTACGTCAATATATTTATTTCAAAACTGACCAAATAATTGTATTGCTTCAAAATCATTGCATTATGATAAAATGTTAATAATAAGACATACAATTTTCCAATTTCCATAGAAAAACCCTTATCTGACTACGCAAACTTGACTTTATCTCATTTAATGTATTCATACGTCAAGTCCCGTGATATACAGTTTGATAAATATTAAGGTAGCCTTGTTCCGACCTATTTTGAGTTTAGATGGATCTAGTCCTATCTTCCTCAAGCAGGAATCTTGATCCTTAAAACAATGGGATGTTCAAGAAGTCTTACTATATATTGTTATATATTAGGAGTGTATTTGACCCTCAGGACCCAATTTACGTGGGTTCAAACCCAGCCGAGGTCGATGAATTTTCCTTTATCGATAAAATGTGGCACAATTTCCATCGGAGGTAAAGTAATAAAGTCGGTCGTAGGGGACTAACCCTCCGAAGGGTGAATGTCTGCCCAGCTCCGAATGAATATAAATCCCATCAAACCTACTTTCGAGTTGTTGATTGAAGAAGAACAATACCTGAAATATAACATTATTACACATTTTGGACGTAAAAAAAGTAATGTTATATTGTATAAAAGATCCTTCTTATGAAAATTGGACTGCATATTAGATTATATCCACTATTTATTAATCATATTCAAGCCAAATTTTGAAACAATGAATCAATCAGATAATCTTTGGAGCCCCCTCGATATGTCTTGAAAGAAAATCACAACAAATAATGTTGAACATTACCTAAATCTACTAAATTTACATTTATATTAGTTTGTGACCTGGCGGTCTAACGGTAAGGTGTCAAGACCTCTGTGCTGGGGGTCCTAGGTTTAATCCTCGGTCCCAGCACAGATTTATCTGATTGACAAACCCTTCCATCACCTCTGACAATACTTGTATTAATCACAACTTGTGAATGTGTGGAATGCACTACACAATTCTTCGGCTATCCTCTACTTACAATACTAAGCGCGCGCATGATACAGGCCATGACGTCACACACTACACAATGCGCCGGTTGTCCTATACTTACAATACTAAGCGCGCGCATGATACAGATCATGACGTCACACACTACACAATGCGCCGGTTGTCCTCTACTTACAATACTAAGCGCGCGCATGATACAGATCATGACGTCACACACTACACAATGCGCCGGTTGTCCTCTACTTACAATACTAAGCGCGCGCATGATACAGGCCATGACGTCACAAACTACACAATGCGCCGGTTGTCCTCTACTTACAATACTAAGCGCGCGCATGATACAGGCCTGGGCCGTGGACTCGACCGCCATCAGTTCCTCCACGTCCTTCTCGTGCTGCGCGTCGTCCATCTTGTCAAGGTCGAGGGCTGTCATGTTGTCATCGGCCGACAGGTCCACCACGTCATCGTCATCTAGGGTGGGCGTGCCGTCACGGTTATCGCTCCCGTGCTTCTGGGGATGAATACACAATTAGCTTTGTTTGATGAGTTAATTAACAAGGCCACCATTATACCCAAATTCACTGTCACTATATATATAATAATTAACAGATTTTTTATAAAATGAATATTGGTAAGCTTTTCAAAAATATTTTTGTGGGATTAAGGTGTCCCCTAGTCTTGATTTTTGTGATTTTACTAAAACAAAATAAGTCAATGGTCAAAAATAATGTATATTTTCACAGAACTATTTTGACTAGTTGGATTTTGATAAAAAGGAACTTTTAGAAAATACAAACATATATTTTTTCGGCTAACATTAATATGATTTTAACACTATAACTAGTTATATTATAAGTCTTTTTTATGGTATATTAAAAGTGACCGTTACAGATCACATGACTTGAAGTATGTATAGTTGAACAATTCTTTCAATAACCTTTATGAGCATTATAAAGTGCCTTCTTATCAGAATTATACTGCATTATTAAGAATAAATAAGCTAATGACTGATCCATATATTGTTTTATCAGATTAGATATCAGAATGTTGTAGTCATAGCACAACATCTTTATAAGGGAGTAGTAATTCGCGGATATGGACAGTACCACATGGTTAGGTGTGTAAATTTACTTTACCTCTATTAATTTTTCTAGCCAATCGTCTGGGTCAATTTTTTACTAACGCCATATATTTCTTACGTCCACTACTTTTTCCAGCCTATGGCCTGAGTCACTTTTTTATTCAAGTCCTATATTTTCCACTACTGGCTTGCTAGGCCTATCGTAGCTTTCTTTATATGGCTTATAACTTAAGACTAGGACAGGCACAACATCCATTCCCCGTCCGTTAATTCATCACTGTAATAGGGTTAACTCACATTTCACCAATGATACATTTTTGGGCCATGTAAAATAGCTTCAAAATCACAAATTTGTCATCGTTGTTAATTGAACCTTTCCCATTCGTATCTAATTAGTGTAAATATACGGATAGCCCAGCATGTTTTTTAAGCACCACGTCTTACTATCCGTCCTGGTTATTCGCTTATGTACTAATTACGCTAATGGTTTTAGGGATTAGGAAGGCTATATTTAGAGGAGAAGTACCCGAATTTACGTTGGGGTAGAGTGAAAAAGTATATTGAAAAAGCTACCATCAGAATACCCGACTGAGATTTGAACCTTGATAGTCCCGGCAGTCTATTTCACTGCGAGAGTATCGCGTTAGACTATGCGGCCACCGAAGCTGTTCGGAATGGTATTAAAATTCTACGTGGCAAACTTTGAATGATTTAGGCCTATACAATATGTGAGTAGAATTTTAAAGGCTCGTTTCATTTGTTTTCCTGTCACACAAAAAGTTTCAACCTCAATCAATTGTTACCGTATGGATGGCATAAAAGCACCAAAGTAACCCGGAAAGTATCTCGTTTTGTCGACTTATGGAACCTCCACTGTGGGATTCGTATTTGCTTCTTGCGGTGTTGATTCAAGAGGCGAGAGAGAATCTCAATCCCTCGAGCTGTGATTGTTTTACGAACAACAAACAAGACTTGACGTCGAACTTTTTACCTACGACGTCGATCTTTCTTTTACTCTTTCTTTCTCTCTTCATCTGACGAAGAAGAGTACATACAACCAGCTTTTTATGGGCTTTTTCGAAAGGGTTTTACTTACTATTGGATTTTTACCATTTTTTCGATATATTTTTTTAGAATTAGTTTCTGTGAATACCACTTGGAAAATCAGAAAAATAAAAGTATTACGCCGATACCTTGATTAGTTTAAAATTTTAACATATAATTCATGGAAGTGAGGCTATAATTATTATGATGCCAATTTAACCAGGGAAGTTGAAGATCTGTTAAACTTATTTATAAAATTAAATAGTAACAAACATTACTTAATGGTATATAGAAGGCCATTTTATACTCAAAGATACTTTAAATCTATGTTTTTAATAAACGACAAGCCAAGAAGTAAGAATAGAATGGTAAAAATTTCAAACACATGTTCTTTGAAAAAGATATACGGAATTCCATGATCATAAGTCTTCATAAATATTTGACCTATTTATTTATTTTTTATGTAAGTTGTTTGACAATATTGCAAGTTTTATTATGTATCTTAATTCGTTGTTTTTAATTAATCATTGTAAAATAATTATTTCAATAAGGCCTGTTATTATGAAATCCCGGGAATCTTTTTCGAAGACTCTGTATAATATATTAAGCTTTCCCTTAACATAAATGATAATTAAAATTTTAAAAAATGAAATATTTTAACATAATGTTTAATTTTGTTAGGGTGACCTGGTGGTCTAGGGGTAAGGTGTCAGACTTCTGTGCTGGAGGTCCGGGGTTCAATCCTCGGTCCCGACACATATTTATCTGATTACCAAACCCTTCCTTCACCTCTGACAAGACGTGTATTAATCACAACTTGTGAATGTGTGGAATACCAGGCCTCCACCGTGGTTCGGATCCCACGTTAAACTGTAGGTCCTTCATTTCATCTCACAATCACCCTACCATTACACATTAGCGTAAGTGCGTATAACCCGAACGGGTAGTAACACGTGGTGCTGCTGCTAATAATAATAATAATAATAATATTAATAATAATAATAATTTTGTTAGTGAATTAATATATTTGTAAATCCATATCTTTTCGCCTTTAGTACATTGGATTATCGTATACTCTTTAATCACAATAAAAGATTCCTTCATAGTTATTATTTTATTGATATACCATGGTCCTTAATCTTTTCTGGACCACTTAACCTAGCCTCGTATCAATCAGTGATATGACAATATATTCAAGTTTCTAGTTTAAAACACGCGAGTTGCTTCTGGTTCGAGAAGGTATCTATATTATTAGACCAGTGTGTGTATTGGAAGCAGCTAGCTTCAGGCTGATCTTCTCAAACATGGGAGAGTAATGAGCTTGTTAAAATGACATCCTTCGTGTCGTATACTCAAGTTTCTCATTTAAAATACGATGTTCTTTGTAGATACCTCCCCCACACGTGATTAATCTAAAAGAAAGGGGGATGTATTCTAAATATTGATGTAGGAGGAATCATTAATTAAAGGAATTTTCCAAACAAGCTGAGGTGGAACGTAAACTTAAAACTCTACGGTTTCACAAATTTATCCGTTGATCATTATGACGGCAGTGGATTCTGAAGTAATTTTGTAACAATACATGCCCATTCAATAACATTACATTATTATTTGTATTTATTTGAGGTATTTAACGTGAACTTTCTGAACCGACTGATTATATCAGCGCACGAAAATCTCTATAAGTGATAGTGAAAAGGGCTGCCAATTTTGCCGGGAAAGGTATTTTCACGTACGTTCCAGGGTTTTTTTTTACATGCCACAATCAACATGGGACCGATAGAAGGAAGTTGTGCTAAAGATTTTTATCTAACGATAAAAATCCGTCAATCTCTGTTGGGTTTGAACCCACGAACATCGGGTTCTAAGGCGAGTACTTTACACCAAAACCACCGAGGTAGACCATAAGATTATTAAAGTTAAGTTAGATTAAATTTTACTTTGATTCTTACTAAATATTTCTTTGATTGAAGGTTCATGCACATTATGATTGAGATACGGTTGACTGTCTAAGATTAGTAACTTACGTAGACAAGTCGGTTGAAATTTGTAAGTACATTAATTTTTAAGGTAAATCATTTCTTCAATTTATTACATCCACAAATTTTATATATTTTAGAAACTCACGAAAACAGCCCAGAAAGAAAACCTCTAACCTACAAACACACGGGTGTTTTACTAAAGTCTATTAAAAGAAGATATCTCAATTCATATAATAAATAATAATTCATCACCGTCATCATTATCATGAACAGCTTTCAGCCAATGACCGAGTCTGTTTGCCCTTCTTGCCACCTCTTTTCCTCCACCTTGGCCCAGTCCTCTCCTCTTTCCTCCACACTCCTCCTTACTCCCTTCAGCCAGCTTTCCCTTGGTCCATCCTCTCAGCCTCGTACCTCCAACATCCTCCCGAGCAACCTTTCCCTATTTGGTTTTTCATTCTAAATATATTTTTTAAATTTCTTTTTTGTTTCTTAAAAACAAATAAATGATCAAATTCAACCTAAGTCACTTTTCCAATAAGATCATATTTTCTCGAGATATTTCCGTTTAGCATTTGGTTGTTTTTACTATTTACTAGACCTCCAAAGATGGGGCTCAATCCCGGTTGGGTATAATGAGGGTGGATTTTCCTAAATAATTCTCCACTTTCGTTCCACGCATATGCAGGTACACTTCCTCTAAATTCAACCTTTATAGTCCCTGACACATCAGTGTAATTAGTGCATAGACGTATAATCCATACGGGTAGTAAGACATGGTGTTAAAAAAAAGCCAAGATTAGTTTTATAGTTTATCTATAAATAAATAAAATATAGATTTTGAGATTATTGCGTAGTTAGAATTAATAATGTACACTAAATAACAATTTACAGAAAAAAATACTTGTGTATTATCTTTTTTTTAATTTGAATTTTATAAATTCATTGCGAAATTCAAGTGTTAAGATATTTTATTTTTAATTAAAACTTATGAAAATAATTTGGTAAATATTGAGTGTAGGGTTTAAATATTATTTTCTGAATATTACAAAAAATTAAAATTTAAAATGCAGAGGAGCTTTTCAAAATATTGGGAATCGAGCACGGACTTATGTTTTTTCAATTAAATTTTAGAACGGTCGTTAAATCGTGGGGTTCCAGTGAAAGTTCCCGTAACGCACAACTCCATTTTGTAAAGATTTCTTTGCGGCGGAAAGGGAGCTCTAAATCTCCCACTTGTGGTCCCAGGACACCAGTTAGAACCCCTGTTACTCTTTCTTGGTTCTTTTTCTTCCGCGGGTTCTTTCCGCCACCTCATGGGACAAGTTCACAGTTTTGGATAAGCTCTTGCGATATCTACTTCTGCGTCAAAATGAAAAAAAGAAAAAATCTTTATACAGTAGAAGAGGTTTGGTTTTTTTTTACTTCTTTTAGTTGAAAGGTGTATCAGATGAAATTAGTATTGCTTATTTTCTTCGTATTCTTGCTTAAGAACTCAAGTTAAAACTTAATTTCAGAGGAATTAATTGGTTTTTAATTGGCATGCGCATTATTATTACTGTAACTATTTGATATATATATTTATATATAAACAAAAGTATAGTTAACGACAATACATAAAGTTATATTATTGTATATAAATCATCAGTCTATATTGTGGCATATTACCAAAACAAAACATTAAATACCATTATTTTACCTTTAGAAATATTAAATATTAAATTTTCCCAAATAATGCATTACATTTTTGAATAATTAAATATAATGTATATGTTAACCTCCAGTTTTTAAATTACTTTTTATCAGTGTGTTATACCAATCAATTAAATTAATTTTTCTTCCTTTTTTGATATTTTTAATATTAATAAGAGTTTTAGTATTAATAACGCTTGATTTGTTCCATCAATTTAGTCTGTACTCGTGCATACATATAGGTCTACAGTTCAGAAGACCTACAGCAATCTGTACAGCAAGATACTGACAATATTAATTAATTTTTATAATAATTATCCTGCATACAATACTGCACAGTGCAGTGACATATATTTGTAATTTTTATCCACACTACACAGATTCTAACATAATGATTTAAAAAAATTAATATATTTTTTTTTCAATTAAGTGACATTACTTGATAGAGGACATTTGTTTAATCTCGGAAGGTGTCGGCAAATAAAATATATCACTATTTTTACTATCTTCAAACTAATCACTTAAAACTTGGTGGGTTCTTCACCAGTGAGTGCTTCTTATAAGTAGTTATATTCACACTACACTTCGTTGCATTAGCGTAAAATTTGAAATCATTTTTAAACATAAAACTATCACTTTGTTTCTTTCACACCATGAAAATGCAGGAGTAAATTTTTTTTTATATGTGATCCTCCTTAATCGAATACATGTTTTCCCATGTTTCCTATAAGTTGACACGGGCTAATTTCATGTAACTTTCACCTTCCTAATCCATACCCTTCTAGATTTTATTTTAGCCCCACATATACTTTACTCGCTCGGGCTATGGTATTAGGGTAATCAACCGAGAAAATCAAACATTTCTCCTGACAACTTTAAATTGTATGATGTATTTACTTGATAATTTTTTTTTTATCCATTACTGTTTCCAGCCTGTGGTCTGGCTAAGTATTTATTCAAGTCATCTATTTATTATTTTCCACTACCAGCTTGGCTAGATAGGCCTGTCGTAGCTTCATGTCATATAACTTAATACTAGGGCAGGCACAGAATCCAGTCCCCGGTTGTTAATTTATCACTATGAAAGGGTAAACCCACATTTAAACCATGATAAATTTCTCGACCATGCCGGAAATTGAACCCGGGATCCTTAAATCAGTAGAAAGACATAATATCTACTGAGCTAAAGTTTACTTGATGTATGATTAATTAAAATAGCCTGATTTTTATACACGTTGGGCTATAAAAATGTTAGATTTTTTTAAAATCATCCAAATAGAGTAGATAAAAAATATAAAACCAGGACTAGACGCGCTAAGCCTCTCTCTTTATTAAGATGTTCCAAGATCCATTAACTGTTTTTTTACACCACCAATACAATATATTTTACAAAGCGTTAACTACAAACTCTGACAAATGTTACAGCGTGGTTTATAATACTAATTTCCTGGACTTTTAGAGAGGGAAATAGAGTAATGAATCACCTTTAATGTGTCAGATTTATTTTCGTTTTTTGTGGCTAAGGGCAGTCGTATCCGGTTTATTGTACGAGCGGCCACGCCCTGGAAGATAGGGTTGAACGCGTAGACTTGGAATAGAACAGCGCTGAGCCTTGTTTTTATTTTTATACAACCGCATCTTACTACCTGTTCAGGTGTTGAAACGCGTAGACTTGGAATAGAACAGCGCTGAGCCTTGTTTTTATTTTTATACAACCGTATCTTACTAACTGTTCAGATGTTGAACGCGTGTGTACTAACTACGATAGGGAGTTAGGAATGAAGGGGTTGAATTTAAAGTAAGTGTACATGCATTTACGTTAAGGGCGAAATGGAGAACCATTTTTGGAAAAAAAACACCCTTAGTACACCCGACCAGGATTTTAACCTTTATCTACCTGTCATCGGCAGTCTTGTTTAACACAAGAATAACGTCTTAGACCGTGCGGCCACCGAAGCAGGTCACATTTTGCTAAGAAAGCTAAGATAATACGATATTTTAATCTTCTAATTTTTTTTTTTCGCCGTGGATATAAGAATTTAATTAGTACATATGGGTATCACCCAAACATGTAGCGAGAGACGTAGGGCCTAAAACAAAAACTATAAGGGTATGGATGAGGAAGTTGCAATTTACATTAAATGTATCCATATTTACTTAAACGGAGAGTGGAAAACCATATTGGAAAAAAAACTCTCACTTCATCCCAAATATATTTCCGGCGTGGTGTCATGAGAATGTGGAGTTTTTTTGTTGTTTTTTCAAAATTTCTTCTCACTTTTCTTTCGTGCAAAAGTGTGTGCATTTCTTTATAAACTATACCATCCTCATCTCCACTCTTTTAGTTTGAATAAATCTGGATAGCCCGGATGAAAATTAAATAAGGGGCTAAAATAAATTTGGATTTCCGTTCAAATTAAAATTGATAAAAAATTAAAGTTGATAAAATTGTCATTAAATATGTTAATATTAGTCTAAATGTATGCAAATTTGTTTGTATTATCTAACTAATAAAATTACAATATTTTAACTTGGTTAGTAACGATTTATTTAATTGATGCTTTATAATTTTGTCTTATTATAAGACAGCCGTACCTTGCGGTATTATTTAGTTTTGTTTCAAAGTGTCTACATTTAAAATTAATACAAATTTGATATAACTTACTAGTTAAAATTTGAGAGAAAATAACAGGGTATACCATTATTTCTCGTGTGTTTAAACAGTGCTAGATTTATTAAAGCCATTGATATTAATTTAATAAAATATCGTATCAAATATTGGTCTACTATGGTTTGAATTTCAATTGGGTCAACATTTAAGATTTTAACAAATTGCTACAGATTATGAGACTAGTGTAGTTCTAAACAAAAGTAATCCCAATTGTCTTAATTTGTCTATAAAAACCACAATAACATATATATATATATACTGGGTGTTCGAAAACTCATAGCTCAAACTGCACATATAGCTTGTTTGAACCAAAAGTAATACAAAATCCCTATACACTTACAGCCGGAAAACTATGCTAGTACCATTTTAGAAAACATCCTTAAAACATTCGAATACCATTAAATTGTGCTCAAAGTTTCAGCGTAGAGCAAAGCCTGGCAAGCATGCGTGTACAACAGGTTGCATAGTAGTTAGGCACGCGGCATTACACACCTCGACATCTTGGAGCACGGCAGTAGATCATACCACAATTAATAGTAAACAACACTCCAGTCCATCTAGAAATGCGAATACGTTCTGAGGGTCATCATTAACTGTCCTAAATCACAGAAAGTGTTTGTCATTATTACATGTGTAGTGTCGTGCGCCTAATTCCTATGCAACTTGTTGTACGCGCATGCTTGAACCACTTTGCCCTCCAGGCGCTGTAGGCCGAAACTTTGAACACAATTTAATGGTATTCGAATGTTTTAAGGATGTTTTCTAAAATGGTAAAGGTAGTTTTCCGGCTGTAAGTGTACTGGGATTTTGTATTACTTTTGGTTCAAACAAGCTATATGTGCAGTTTGAGCTATAAGGTTTCCGAGCATTATATATATATATATATATATATATGTTATTGTTGTTTATATATATATATATATACATACCAGAATAATATATATATATAAAGTTAATAAATAAACATACAGTATATATATATAGGTTGATAAATCAACTATAATTTCCCAACTTTGGCAGGATTTCAAAAATTAGCAAGACCAATTCAACCTGATATATACTCAAACTACCACCACTACACATGCATATATCCATGAATACCACATATAATGAAGTACAAAGCCTTCCTCTCAAAACGTTGACCTGAGGATGATGTAGAATTACATCGGAACTAGTCGTCAAATGGAAGATACTCACGCACCATAACAACATAAGAAGAAAGGGATTCACATATACGGATCATAAATTTGTATACTCCACATTTTTATTAATAACAAATAAATTAACTTTCATTTTGCAAAACCATTTCAAAAACTGGTTCCTTATTTTCTGTTTCAATTAACTATATTAAATAAATTAGACATCATCGTCAGTTGAAGTTCATTAAAAAGTGAATAGTATAAAAATATATGTATGATAATATATTTTACAATTGTTCATGAGCCTGATAATCTTTAATGTAATATGTCCTAATTTGAATATATTTGTTTAGTTGTTACAAAAGCTCTTATGTTTCGAATATCATTATTAAAATTAATTTATAATGTTTCGTGTGTATTTTCAAAGCTTATTTATTGTTGTTACCCTTATAGTTTTTATATATTTTAGACATATATAATTTTCATAAGCATTTAGATATATTTTGAAGCTTTTATTTTTAACAAAGTTTATCAATCTTGATATATTCTATAGTTTTGATTTAACTAATACTTTGAAAATTATTACGTTATTATTCAAAATAGTTTTTTAGATTGTATCGAAAGATTTATAGCAATTAAAACTTTTCACAACCTTGCATGACAAATTCTTGGATATAATGAAAATAATTCTTTATTTTTATTTAACGTAAACCTCACGATATATTTTTACATTGTCGTTTTAGATACAAATAATTATTATATTAACGTAGGTATTTAATTGTTTTTAAAAATGGCGGGAGGTTTTCTTATACATCTACGACTAAAAAATAAAAGGATTTTTAGCAAGACTTGGTACCCTTCATTTTCCACCCTGAACTGATCCAATCACCTAGAAGAGAGATATGTCGATAAACCTGTTAAAAGGGCTTGATAAATGACCTCGGTGGGGGAAAGTCAAGATATGTGGGTGTGGTTTTTAGATTTAATTCAACCCAAACTGTATATCGACTTCCAATGGGATCTCGTAAAGCCAAAGGTTTTAAAAAGCTCGATAGCATTGAATTTCTCCAGGAAGCAGTTTTGTTCTTGGTCGCTCTATATCAAAGTCTCATGAAATATTTTCTATAGTCAAAACTTTGAGTCCTAGCAGCATTATTTCCTTGTAAGAATGGAGTAAAAAGTCAATTTCTAAGAAAATTTTGAATTTTTTTTTTTTTTTCAGAGTTGATTGATTTTCAAACATGGTTGAGGCAAAGGTTAGTTACTACATTTAAATTTATGACAACATATATTTAAAAGCGAATTATTGAAAATAAATTTAAATTATAAGCTTAACTCTTTTATATTTGCCACATTTGAACATAGGATAATTCCACATCGCCAAGTTTAATATAGTTAAATATAATATTTAGAATATCCATCCTAAATTATACTTAGATATATATTTATATATAAATACTTATATAATTAAATAACTAATGTTTCTTAATAAAATTTATATTCAAGCATTAGCTTAAATCAAGCGTTAATTTATATTTTATAATTGATTGGCCCAGGACCGAATCTCAGTTTTATTTACGGCCCTAGGTTTGCCCCAATCAATATGTTGACAAGTATTTTTTTAAATAGTCTGAAAAATGAATGCATTTTCAATATTTAAATCTAAACTTTGTCAAGCTTTATAATATATCTCCAATATTAAATTAGCTAACAAAAAATACATCTTAAGGGTCATGAACAAATGAGATAATTTTTAGTGCAGTTTTTTAATTACTTACTATATGGCATTAGAAACTCTGAAGTTAATTGCCGCACTTACTAAAGTACGCCACATATCCCTATCTTGAGCTAGTTCTATCCAGTCCACCTCATTACACCCAATCTATTTCAGGTGTATTCTAATCTTACCCTCCCATCTGTGTCTAGGTCTTCCCAATGGTCTCTTCCCATTGGGTTTGCCAGTCAGTACCCTAAATATAGTTCTAGAATCTCCCATTCGCGCTGCATGTCTTACCCACTGTAATCTACGAGACTTGATTATATTAACAATGTCTGAGATGAGTACAGGGATATGTACCTCATACTACGTAACCTCCTCCACCTCTCAGTACCTTCATTCCTTTTTGGACTAAATATCTTCCCAAGCACTTTGGTTTTGAACACCCTAAATTTTGTTTTGTCATGTAAAGTAAGAGACCACGTTTCACACCCAGAGAGAACAACCTATATATATTATTTCTGTTGTCAACATCCCTTTTTATCAACTAATACAAAGCCTACAGCGGTGAATAAGGTATCAGTGGATAGGTTTTTTTTACCGACTTCTGACATAGCATACTCAGTTTACGTTAAAACACATTGTTTGTTTAAAATTTAAATTAAAAGAAAAATCTAACAATATTTTTTTTATCAATTATCGAAAATAAACACTCTTTGCTATTTTGTGTAGGATATACACTTCGCTGAGTATTTAATTTCAACAACCCAACAAAATACTAAATCATATTTGGGGGTGGGGGAACAGGGGAGGGTTGAATGTGCAAAAGTTTCGCAATATATATATAACATCGCGTCTTACTACCCGTTCAGATTATACGCTTAGGTACCAACTACGGTAATGGTTTTAGGGATTAGAGAGGTTTTATATATACCCGAGGGTATATATAAAGTATACCCGAGGGAGGGTGGACAATAAAAAAAAAACTACCCTCAGCACACTTTACCGAGATTCTAACCTCAATCCACCCGGTCATCGACAGTCGTCTACTGCGAGAGTAGCGCGTTAGACCACGCGGCCATCGAAGCGAGTAGTTTTTATATCGAATCAGATATTATGAAAGTGTCTTTACACTTATCAGAATAAGAGTGGTATAACGAGGAACTTGAATTTTTTAAGAAGAGGAAAAAAGAAAACCCATTAATTTACAGATAAAATGGAAGAACTACTATTCTGGAAAAATAAAACCTCCTTAAAGCAGCCAGTCCCAGTGGGCCTTTATTCTAAATCATGCATGATAACCATTCACCTAATCCTACCTAATGCTTGTCCAAGGTCATTTGGGATTCAAATCCGTAATTTACGAGAGTACAGGACCTTGCGAGGAAGACAAGGGCGGAGTATGAAGAGAGGGGTGGTTTGAGAGGGCAAGGGGTGATGGAGTGGAAATCTCCAGAACGATAAAGCACGTGTAGTGTGTAAAAGAGTCAGGAACAACACGAGAGAGAGAGAGGGAAGAAAAGGCGAGCAAACAAGTGTGATTCCATCAGGCCAGGATTATTTGGTCAACGCACAATCAAGTGATGTTAGAAGCGGCGAGAAGTTCTTCTTGGCTCTCACGAGTTTTCATTAGGACGACACACATTTACCTCCCTTCAAACTTCATCCCCTTGTTACACTAGTTGTGGGGGGGGGGAGTAAGAGGCAAGCACACATACAGAGATACTCAGATGAATTATTGAAGATGCTCAGAAATCTCTTTTAATTTTAAATATATTTTTTTTTTAGTTTCTCACGACAAAATGGTGGTGGAAGGTATGTCTAATTACTTGAAAACCTTAGATTTTATATCTTATGATTAAAAAAAAAATGATACAAAAATATATAAAATTAGCTCATTTTCAATGACAATTTAACAACATTTCGTAATATTATTTTTTAGCACCGCGTCCTACCAACCGTTTGGGTACTAATTACGCTAATGGTTTTAGGAATTAAGATGTATATTTTCGTGGAGGGAGAGTATAAAACTATTTATTTTTTTAAATCCTCGATTCAGCCGACCGAAATTCGAACCCCCACCTCCTCGTCATAGGCATTCTAGTCTACTGCGAGAGTAGCGCGCTAGTAGACCACACTGACACCAAAGCGGTTAATATTGTAATTCAAAGGACTTAAGTAACTTTTTTTTCCCAGCAAATACATTAAGATATTATTTGAATACAGTTGAATGTCAAGCACTTGAGAATTGGGCCTCTAAGAAAAGTAGGTTTTTGGTATATTTATTTGTTCGTAGCCGTAGTTATTTGGGAACTGCGGTTGTTTAGAAAAACATACGATCACTGACAGAATGAAATATTTATAATATATGTTATAGATTTCAGAAAAGTCGACGATTTGTACTAATTAAATAATCACTCAATACACCAACCAGTTAGTAATCTTAAAGATGTTTTCATTCTTTGTATGTTCTTGAAGATTATAAAATATTATGTTTCCTTGATTAGTATATATAGCACCTTTCTAGTTGTGATCAATGGTCTGTGCAAGTAAATAAGAACGTCAAATGTATTTTACTTAAATACAATGTTATATTCAGAAAACTTCTGGAATTTTCACCCAAAATTTAAATAAAGGCATCTAGATTGGTATTACCTACATGTTAACAACTAAGCAAGGTTTATTTTACATTTTTTAACTATGGCTTAGTCTTCTTTTATTTTAATTTTGTTTAATATTCAGGTATTTAGAGAGCTTAGTACCTTAAATAAATTTAGATGATACATCAAACTAGATATATTACACTAGATATAATTAAATAAATGAAATAAATTAATTTAAATCTAACCCAGGACCCCTAAGCTCGTAGCCAGGTGCACTGACCACCACACCACGGGGGCCGGTTAACCCCAGAGGTGATACTGGGTGTACTCAACACCGCCTCCAATATGTGAAGTGTTTGAAATAAGGTTCTCGAGTGACTCACATCTTTGTCGTTGGAAGCTCTGGAGGAGGGCGAGTGCGCTGGGGACGGCAGATCATGCTCGTTCTTGACACCGTTGTCCTGTTTGGGCAACCCTAGCTCGTAGATGTTCATCATGTGGGCCGCCTGGACGTGGACCATGAGGTCCCACGCGCTGTGGAAGGAGTCCTTGCAGAGCACACACAGCAGCATGGCTGAACACAGTTCCTCGCCGCCACCACCACTCGACTCTGCAACGCACCGTAACAACAATCGTCATCACTGAGAAATACGAGCCGACATAAAACACACATGTGTGATATATGTGTGAAATTCGATTTTCTTCAAGAGGCTGCCATTACCTCTTTGTCCAGTGTCAGCAGTGTAAAGTGTGAACTGTGTTCTTATTTTCACTATAAAAGCCATATGTGTTCGTTCCTTTTATATGTTTTATATCCACCTTTCCTGTACCTTTTTCCAAATACAATACAATTAGCTCATAAAACGAAAAGAGGTTTTCCTTATAGAGGATGGCCCCCTTAAATGTAATACTTTCATAATTTATTAATGATATACTATTTGGACATACATGATACAGAAAGAATAAAACTTTGACCATAAGCATTTGGTATGCTCTTACAAATACAGTTGAGTTTAAAAAACAAGAGTTTTGAACTCAAATTGTATGAGCACGTTTTTTATCAATCAAAATACATTAAAACTATTTTAGCTGACTGCTTTGGAATTCTATGTTGTTTTTTAACATCGCGTTTTACTACCCATTAGGATTATACACTTATGTACTAATTACGATAATGGTTCTAGGGATGAGGAATGGCATATTTATAGGTAATGTATCCACATTTGCGTGGTGAAAGAGTGGAAAACAACGCTCAGCACACACGACCAAGATTCAAACTTCAATCTTCTCGTAATCGGCAGTTGTGCGTTAAACCACGCGACCACCGAAGTAAGTGAATTTTATGTTACACGTTTGTTAAAATATTTTACGCAAGTGTGTAAAATAAGTGAAAGTATTAAAGAAATACTACTACCCCTAAAGTGCAGTGCAACCCTTCTTTTTCACCCGACTAATCTTAAGTGACGGACAACTAAGTGTCCGTTGTGGCACTTACTTGTTTTGATGCTGTTGAGCTTGTGGCACTTGCAAGTGAAACGAAGTTTGCAGTAAGTTTTCTTGTGGTCTAAAAGTTCTTGAAGTTCCGTGAACATTTCTCTGCAATTCCCACAGATAAGAATATCGGGGTTACCTGTAAGTAAAGTGAGAAGAGAAGGAAAAAAAAAAAAGAATATTACTCGGCCGCGTTTTTCGTTTGTTTAGCCAGAAGAGTTAGGGAGAAAGGGGAAAGTAGATAAAGGGAAAATTATTTGTATACTGCAAACATTTTTCTAACTTTAATTAAAATTGTGGTTTAAATTCAATTTATACAACAGGTTTTATAAACTTTTTGTAAAAAGAATAATCTCAAGACACCTCCAATTATTCCTCCTGTAGATTACGTATTTACAGTGATTAAATCAACCAAAATGTGATTATATAATAGTTTTTACTTTCTCCTCTAAAGCGAAAGTATTGTATCCGGGGAAAATTTCAACCTCAAGGTTATGATCAATTTTTAGTTTCTATATACCCCCGAAACAAAACAAAAAAAGTTGATTTTATCATTTATGTTGGTACCCATGTCTATCTCTCCATCTATTTATATGTGCCCGCCTACAGATCTGAAATGGATTGATGGATTTTGTTCAAATTTGATATTTAAGTGTTATATGTCTAATCCTATACACGTTTTATTTTTATTTTCGACCCTAGCCCTTAATTTAATGGTATTTTACAGGTAAGCAATTTTTTTAGACCAGATTTTTATAAAATGGCTTGAAATATTATATATATATAGAAAATGTTTAACCTCCAAAATAACACTGTTTACTTGTTTTTTGAATAAAAATGTGTCAAGGTAGTTTCTTGATAACATTTTATTTTTTATTATTTTGAAAATAGGTCTAATGATTTAGTTAAAAATGGATATCTGGTAAAAATGTGTGATACCATTTATTTTTATGTATTTACATCCCCTAAACTCAAAGTCACTCTATCAAAAGCATCAAGCAAGCTCTTAGGAGTACATTTCTACTCATAAGAAATTCAAGTTTCAAATACCAGCTGAGTATTCTTTTAAACATATCGTTGATACCAGAATAAAACAAAAAAATTTTTATAAAAAAAACCTTTTCTTACGGCTCGAATCCAATAAATCACACCCGCTTGTCGAACCCGTACACGTAAGTTATTATTATTATTATTATTATTATTATTATTATTATTAT
>CABFWB010001259.1:95668-120028 GCA_902151455.1 Timema bartmani
GGGCGTCTCCTACTAATTCATATATTAATATCGGTCTAAGACAACTGGGCGCCGCTATCTGGGCGCTGGCAAGACGCCATGACAAATGGGTGCCACTGTAAAAACGTAATGTTAGTTTTTTTTACGTAAATATTCATTTTTGTTGTTTAAATACAATCATAAAAGAGGAACCTTAATTTGTTTTTATTTATTAAGTTAGACTATTTGATATTTTAAAATAAAATCAAACGCATGAAAAATACCTAACCTAACCTAACGTAACTTTAGTTTATTTTTACAACTAAAACAAACATGGTTAATGCCACACTAATTTTATAAATACAAACAAATTAGGGTTCCTCTGTTATGATTCTTTTTTTAAAACAACTCCAAAAAATGAATATTTACGTAAAAAAACAACAATCGTTACGTTCTTAGAGTGTCGGCCGGTTGTCCGGATCCGTGTTACCTAGATGTGCGGTACTCACTGTAAGTCTTGAGTTGGTTGATGGGTGTGGAGGGCTGCTGTTGTTTCGGTGGAACAGCCGCTTTGATGACGGGTCGAGCCGGCGGCACCATTAACCGCTGTCTCTTCAAGGGCGGGACCAGCCGCGGCGGACCGGGAGGAAACGACGCCGAGGCGTAGTAGCTGAAAACAAGACAGAGAGGTTTTATATCATTCGGAGGTTGGGAGGACCTGAGGGATGTCGTGTTATGACCACTTTTATGTAGCAATATACGATGGGTGAACGGTTAAAACACCTTCATTAGAATTGTTTTTATTCCCAAGAGTACTATGTTTTTTTTAGCACCGAGTCTTACTACCCGTTCGGGCTTTACGATTATATACTAATCAAGCTAATGGTTTTTAGGAATTATGAAGGGTATGATTCAGAGGAATAGTACACACATTTGCGTGGAGGGAGAGTACATTTTTAAAAAAAATCCATCCTAAGTACACCCAGCCGAGATTCGAACCTCGAACTCCCCATCATCGACAGTTTAGTCTACTGTGAGAGTAGCGCGTTAGACCACGCGGTCCCTGAAGCTGGTCCCAATAATTCAATGTTTAACAGTCTGTATTGATAAATATTTTGAACATATTAAGCTCTATATTTGAGAAAAGTCCCAAATGTTGATCGCAAAACCAAGAAGTGTGTCTTGAATATGGATACCAACCTGAACAGTCCAGTGATTATTTTATTTATTTGTGGTATTTAAAGTACACTTTCTGAACCGACCAATTATATCAGCACTCTACAATTTCTATGAGCGAGAGTGAAACTTTGACCGGAAAGGTATTTTCTCACCTTACAGGGTTCTTTTATATGCCCACAATCGTCGTGGGACTGACGGCTTTACTTCCCCATCTGAAGGAAGTTGTGCTACGGATTTTTTTTTCGCTAAAGAAAAATCCATCCACTTCGGCTGGGTTAGAACCCACGAACATCGAGTTCTGAGGGGAGTACTTTACCCCAAAACCACTAAGGTAGACTTAAATAAATAAAGCAGTGGAGAGCATTTACAAAGATGCAGCGTTTAAAACCTGTTAAGAACACATTCCCCCCCCCCATAATTTTATGATTATGCTTTTAACAAATTAATTGAAACTCAAATTGTTAAAAAAGTTATTAAATTAACCTATTCCATTTCTTTTTTTTAGCACCGCATCTTTCTAGCGTTCGTGTTACATGCTTATATAGGCCCCACTAATTACACTGTTGGTTTTAGGCATTAGGAAGGTCATATTTATTAGAAGTGTACCCGCATTTGCGCGGAGGAAGATTGGAAAACTATTTAGGTAAATCCACCCTCAGTACATCCGACCGAGATTCGAACCTCGATCTCCCCGCCATCGGCAGTCTACTGAGAGAGTAACGCATCAAACCATGCATCCACCGAAGCTGGTTGTATATTATTAACTACGCTGATGAATAAGTAATTAGTAAGGATTTGAGGTAATGCATCCGGTTCTGAGCGTAGGGAGGGCGTTAAACTTATTGGTAAAATATACTCTCCGTATACCCGACCAAGATTCAAACCCCGTTCTTCAGGTTTTAAGCAGGCCAGTCTAATACGAGCGTGACGTCTTAGACCATTTGGCCACTGAAGCGGGTTGTCATGATGATAGTAATAATAATAATGTTTTCTCGGTTTCTAATATAAAATAGTGGTACCAACCCATATAAGTTGTTATTTAATATTAAAATCATGGTTGAAAATATTTTTTCTTGCCTTCTCAATGATAATGATAGTTCCAAAACTATATCGTGATATATTATCATCATTATTATTATTATTAGCATCGCGTCTTACTACCCGTTCGGGTTATACGCACTTAGGCTAATGTGCGATGGTAGGGTGATTGTGAGATGAAATGGAGGACCTACAGTTTAACGTGGGATCCGAACCACGGTGGAGGCCTGGCATTCCCACACATTCACAAGTTGTGATTAATACATGTCTTGTCAGAGGTGAAGGAAGGGTTTGGCAATCAGATAAATCTGTGCCGGGACCAAGGATTGAACCCCGGACCCTCAGCACAGAAGTCCGACACCTTACCACCAGACCGCCAGGTCACCATCGTGATATAACATACCCTTTTAATACCACCGATAACTACCATCCACGATGTAATACCGATGATATGGTTTAACAAAGAACGCTAGTGTTTGAAGGGATTTTTAGAGGCAAGTTAGTGATATAGAATTCGGCAAATATTTCACTATTAATCAAAACCTTGTGTGTTCTGTCAAAATTTCCTGATGGTAAGGCTTTCATGTTTTTCATCATACATCCCAATTCTAGTTTCATGAATGAATGGTTGTGTGTTATTGAAACGCCTGAAATTACTTTTTGGTCATATCATGTAAAATACTAAGCAAAGAAAATATTTTGATTGACAAGCTCCGGTTTATTTCCACTCTTCAGATAATTAAAAACCCTCAAACAAAGTATTTATTCGCGAAAGATAAATTTATATCAAACATTAATAATGTAAAATTACGTTCATATAACCTTTTTTTTATAACTATAATTAATTAAAAACTTTCTCAGAAATAAAAAAAAATGTTATTTGTGTTTTAAATATGTTGGTGTGCCAAAATAAACCAGACGATGTCTTCTTACAAAGATATTTTGTCACACCCGATTCCAACAGTTTCATAACTTGGCCCCGGAGACCAAAGTGCTTTGCCACAGCAAATAGCGCGTCAAAAATTGGTCGTACTTCACAGGGTAGACCCGTGCCAAAAAGTGATCAACACCACATAAATTAGAATTTATTAATACTTAGGGGAGAGACATACCATGACAAGAAAATATATCTTCACGCAATTTTCAAAGTATTTTTTGTTATCATGGTTCATGAATATAACATTTAATACCCACTGTATTAATAAAATATAGGCAGAATTATGTGTTACATATGTGTTGTAAGTCTGCTCATTCTACACAACATAATGTTCTTCGAGACATAATAAACAAATCAGAGGCGTCATAAACGTATATTGACCTGGTTCCTTCTTAGGATGGTGTACATTAGACGATAATCTTCAGTGGTAGCAATAACCAACCCCGTGGTGTGGTAAGTGCACCTGGCTACGAAACTATGGATCCTGGGTTCAGTTCCCGAATGGTGTCTTGGGTAATTTGCACGAAAAAGGAATTACCCCCAACGTTTGGCTAGTTAAGACTAAGTTAGGTTTAAGAGTTTCCACTGGTTCCACACCCTCGTGGTAGTTTTCACCATCATACTCACTATCACCATCACCTCATCTCATCAGGACATGGAAAGAGCCTCCACGGAAAGGATGTACTATTAGTTCATTTGGGCGTCTATTGGACAGCGGTACATTAGTACTGGCTAATCTTTCCACAAACTGGGGTATGAGTAATATAGCCCAGATATGCAATAAACAAATATATATATATTGGTAAAGATAATATTGAAAAGCCGATTAATTCGTTTAGTGAATTTAAATTAAATTACACTATTAATTAATTATATAATATCATAATATTTTTAGCATTGCTTCTTACTATCCGTTCGGGTTATACGATTACGTACTAAATACACTAATGTGTTAGGGATTAGGAAGGATTCATCTAGAGGAAGTGCACCCGTATTTGCGTGGAGGCCAAGTGGAAAATCATATAGTAAATACCACCCTCAGTGCACCCTACCGGGTTCGAGCCCCGATAGCTTCGTCTTCGGCAGTCTAGTCTAACACGAGAGTAGCGCATTAGACCACGCTGCCACCGGAACGTGTCTATATAATACAGCTCACTATATACGTTAGAGCTCCGCCCCCAAACCCCCGGTGAGTTTTCTTTTCAAGTGGATGTAAACTAATGATTCCAGCGTTGTTTTGAACGTAACAAACTTAAAGTTACTGGTATTGTATTGTATTTTTCACATATTATTTTAGTTTCTCCATGCTTATAGGGCAGATAGAATCATCAAATTTGGCAAGCTTGTAGAAATTGGATGTGCCAATAATCCTGCCAAGTTTTATGATTCTATCTGTCCCATAAGTGTGTAAGCAAACTAAAAAATGTGTGGAAAATGTGCAAAATTTACCTAAAATCAAAAAATCTAGCTTTATCTAAGGTATAACCGGTGGAGATACGACAAAAAGTAATAGGACCAAACTTGTGGAGCTCGCCAAATCCGTGGCTGTTGGTGCAATCAGTTTTTTGATAGGTCTTACCGTTTAGCCACAAGAGACCTCCAAAGAAAGAGTCCACACCGACTTTAAAGTTGCTCCGCCATTTTGAGATTTTTTCGGGGGTTAAAATTTGTTATTTTGGA
The DNA here is from genome assembly GCA_902151455.1 of Timema bartmani. Lineage (NCBI taxonomy): Eukaryota > Metazoa > Arthropoda > Insecta > Phasmatodea > Timematidae > Timema > Timema bartmani. The sequence goes on from CABFWB010001259.1 coordinate 100,461, forward strand.
TCTTTCCCGTTAGTTCCAGGCTAGAAGCTATAAGTTTGGTAAATTTCAAGTTTCTAGCTCATCTGGAAGTGGATAAACATAGTAGTATAAAATTAATAATAATAGATAAACCATTAATTACTGTAACTATGCCACATATCTCCCACCCCCCACTGAGTGTTAAGTGAGTGTAGTAAAGTTTGGGCAAGTAGTTCAAAGACGCTAAAAGAAAATAGAAGACATTTTAAACTTGAAATTGGAAGTCTTTGAGTTAGTACTGTTTGTTTAATATATATTTTAGGTTTCAAAATTAAGAGGGTATTATTTATTAGAAATAAACTTTTTGACTCTTATTAAAAATACTAAAGCTTTTTCTTATATTTATAAAAAAAAAATGCTATCTCTCACTGTCAATTTAATGGATAATATCTGTACCGATAAAATTAATAAAATAAAATTTTTGAACACAGAATTAATTTCATACTTTCTACAAGTTTCTTGAGAAAAGATTCCTACTATAGCAATGCTTGTTCGACCGTTTCTCGAATAGCTTTCAGTTTTTAAAAAACCTTTAAATTCTAGGTCATGAAGTCTAGACCTGGTGTCATCGAGGACATTTCTTAGCGCCTGCAAATGGAGGTGAAGAAAATTACAAGTTAGCTAACGAAAAAGAATTCATCCGCTTCGGTGACTATGGTTTAACGCGCTACCCTCGTGTTCGACTACATTGGTGATGAAGGGGAGATTGAAGTTCGAATCTCGGTCGAGTGGTTTTTTCCCAAAATGGTCTTCTCATTTCCCTCAACTCAAATATGTATACAGTTGCTCTAAATATAACATTCCTAATCCCTAAAACCATTAGCATGATTGTATCACGAGGGTATAAACCGCACGGGTAGTAAGACGCGGTACTAAAAATAAATTACATTCTTCTATATGATTTTTCAAAAATTGTTTCAATTTTCAACTGTAGCTAAATAAATAATGAAAAATTGAGGAAATATTCTAATAGTCTGTGACATATATTGCTCACAAAGCTAAATTAATTTATATACTAATAAAGGTCATGTGATTTACAAGGTAAATTAGAAAAAAGTTATGAAGATATAATTCTACTAAAAGTGTGTGACATCTTAATGATATGTTACCAGATTAATACGCCCACTGTCCAATAAACGTCATATAAGTGTGATATATATTTTTTGAGCTCAAAGAGAACATTTTATAAGAAGGTTTGCATTCTGCCAATTATTCGACTACACGCTGTAACGATGAAAGTAGGGCTTGCCAACATTTAACATGTTCATGTTGATGTTGGTGACTAATCCAGGGGTATGGTCCAATTTTTATTAGAAGAGTCTCCAAGAAAATATTAACTTCTTTTTTCAGGCCATTTGGGATTAGGAAGGTTCAATTGAAAGGAAGTGCACCACCCCCATTTGCTTGGAACGACGGTGGAAAACAATTTGTGATAGTGCACCCGACCGGGATCAAACCGCGATATTCCTGTCTTTTGCAATCTAGTCTAACACTAAAGTAGCACGTTAGACCACGCTTCCCCCGGAGCGCGTGGATATTTTTTATATTTTTCTAGCTCCTCTGTAAGTGTGGATAAACTAAATAATATGTGAAAAATACAATACAATACCGGTAACTTTAAGTTGTTACGTTCAAAACAACGCTGGAATCATTAGTTTACATCCACTTGAAAAGAAAACTCACCGGGGGTTTGGGGGCGGAGCCCCCAACGAGAAAAACGAGTTTATAATAGATATCAAAAGATACAGTTGCGAATTACACTCGTGTGACCTGACGTATGAACACGGGAAAGTGGAACTAGTATCTTTTCTAACTGTTCATGAAAACTCGACCGTAGTTTATCACTTAGCCGCATATGTAATTAAGTAGGATCACGTGTGACGTATATATATTCTGTCTATTGTGGATGTTAAAATGTGTATATCCAAATTACGAATATATATCAAACCAATTGAACCGTGTTTCTTACTACCCGTCCGGGATACCTGTATATTAAGTCTAACGAGATAATGGAAGGTAGAATATATAGAAAATATACCCAAGGTCGCGTGTGAGGAAAATTATTAAAACATTTAGGGGGAAAAAATTATCCTCAGTATACCGAAGCCGGGATTCAAGCTCCTAACCTTCTCGACCAGACTAAACCTTTTTAAAGTTTGGTCACGTGCTATGCCTGTATTGTGGGTAGTAATGTGATATTAATTTGTCGTAAAATCTGTCAAGTCGATGCTTATGTCTAATTTACACGTTAACCGTCCTCGTGGTGTAATGATTTAGAGCCCCGGTCGCTAACTTATAGGTTTCAGGTTCAATTCCCTGGTGGTACCGTGAGATTTCTCTCTAAAGGGGTTTTGGTTGATCAGGTTTAAGTTAGGTTAAGATCTCCATTGACTTCGCCCCGTTATATATCACCATCACCTCATCTCATCGGGGCATGGAAAGAGCCTCCATGGAAAGGATGTACTATCAGCACATTCAGGCGTCCCCTGGACAACGGTACATTAGTACTGGATAATATTTCCACTACTGTGATACGAGTGATGTAGCCCAGACACGTCATTATTATTATTACTATTATGTCGCGTTGTATAATTGCTCATCACAGAAGATATATTCCTAGCCACAGTTATGTTGGTGTGGACTGTACCACCCTCAAAAGCAGACGAGTCTCCAGGGATGAGGAAACACTAGACTAAACTCCGCCACCAGAGTATTCTGTACGTCAGATTAATCCTAGCGAGATATTCCCTTGGTGGCGTTTTGTCGTTCCCCACACAAAGACAAATAAGATAGCTTTGAACTGGAAAACAAGACGCTTTACCAGTGACACTGTTTTTGGAAGATTAGCTTCCGCGCTGGTATAACGGCACCGAAAGCTCGTTCGGTTGTAGAATGTCGTGTGGAGATGTTATGTCGTGCCGTATGTAAACCTATTTGATTATCGTGTCACGTTGAGGAATAACAAAACCAGTGGCGTTTTGAAGTGGAACAATGCCTTCTTAGCCGGTTTGTTCAATGAGCAACAACTCAAGAAATCTTAGATATATTTATCACCATCATATTCATTATCACTATTCTCACTCAACAATCCTACCACCCGTTTCGGTGGAAGCATGGGTGTATTCTTTTACACGGCCTCTAGATCACACCCTTCCTTATCTCCAACATAATAATTAGTACATATAGCCATAGCGGGTAGTAAGACGGCAGTGATAAAAAAAAATATTATTACGTGCAATCTATGAATGAAATAGTTATGATAGTGCTTAAGTCAATAATAGTTATTATAATAATAGTTATAAATTATAATAATCATTATAATAGTTACAATAATAATAGCTACAATACTAATAATAATAGCTAAGATGAAGATGATAATGATAATATCCTTAGGCACATATTGATTGCCCTGTACACACATTGGTGTAATCTTCACAACTTCACAGCTCTAGAGTTTGTTCATGAATAACACGGTGTGTTCACAGAAACCTCTCTGGTTCTTTTGCTCTCCTGTTAAGTGTGGGTCTCACAAGGTTTAGAGGAGAAAAACGGTTTAGGGGGTCGGGGGACTGGTTACTTACTTACATAATTTCACATTTCATTTTAACTAAAAATGTAATCATTCAATATTAAAGTCTTTGATTTTATCAGTATCTCACCGATAAACATTTGTAATAACAATCACTATGGTGACTTTGCAATCTAGGGGTAAGTGGTCAGACTTCTGTGTTGGGGGCCCGGGGTTTAATCCTCGGTCCCGGCATAGATTTATCTGATTGCCAAACCCTTCCTTCACCTCTGACAAGACGTGTATTAATCACAACTTGTGAATGTGAGGAATGCCAGGCCTCCACCGTGGTTCGGATCCCACGTTAAACTGTAGGTTCTCCATTTCATCTCACAATTACCCTACCATTGCACATTAGCGTAAGTGCGTATAACCCGAACGGGTAATAAGACGAGGTGATAATAATAATAGTAATAATAACAATCACTTGTGTATTTTAAGTAAGGTTCAAATGTAGTGGTATGTACCCGTTTCCATATCACTCTTCTATCACCAGACAAGCTGAGCTTGACGTCTATTCCGCGTGCCCCCATATACTGGAAAAAAACACTAATTGTAGTTTTGAAGTAAATCACTTTACAAATGACAATTATAGCGCCATCAAATATTTTGAATGTTTTCCTATGCCTTTGTATTTTAGGTTTTACAATTGTTATGGTTTTATTTTATGCATCAATCAATCGAATGAGCTATATTTATTGATAAAATAAATAATACATTTGTATCAAAAATGTATATTTTTATGGTTTAAATATCAAATATAATTTTTTTAAAAAGATAGGCAAACTACAACACATCTACTTTAAAATAGTGCTAATTTTGGACAATATTTGGAGATATGTGACTACAAATTCTATATTTTTAGCTAAGTACCACTTCGAATTTTTATTTCTATCCATTTCATTTATGTATTCTTAATATGTGGGTGTATATCAGTTTATAGGATTTACTCTATATTTAATTTCAATTAGCCTACATTTTCGGAAAAACTTTTATTTCAAGAAATAAGTAGATTGTGGGTTAGATAGAATTTATACTCGTGGCTAGTTTTGAGTCAATCACACACCACATATTCAGACCACACGTGAAAATAGAACTTTGATCCCGTCGGAATATGAACCAGATTTTCTTGAGATCGTTTAACACTATTTTAAGAACAACGTATAAAAACTATGTACGTCAATGAGGCCAGTCATTTATCTAATAATACCTTCTTTGAAGTTTGTGTGTTATAAATAAATATACAACTTAAAAAAAAAAGCTAGTACGGATGTACAAGTGGAACAATGAAAATATTTTCAAAAAAAAATAAACCTTAACTTTAAATACCTCACAAATGTCAACTAACGTGTTCATGGCACACTTTTTATTTACCTAATCAACAAACGGAAACATTTACAGTAAGAAAAAAAACTAATGGGAAGCTTTAAAGGTTAAAAACAAGGCTCACCAATGAGATAATAACAAAAAAATAAGTTTATTATGCCCTCTGTTTTCTACCGATTCAAACAAAATTTAACTTTATATTAAAAGAAATCAAGTCGAAGGCTTAAGATAAAAAATATATCAAAAGCAACAAAAACTAAAGCTAGATGGATCCATATAGATTCGTAAATCCCAATTTATGTTGGCAAGTTTAAATGACGTTTTTTTATTTAAAAGATGGTCTAGCACCCTAGCTCACTAGGTAGCGTGTCTGTCTGATGAGCTATGTATGGGTCCCGTGTTCGATTCCTGACTTGGCTGAAAAAAACGTATCATTGGTGAAATGTGAGTTTCCCCTTTTCAAAGTGTTGAATTGATGGCCGGAGGGGGGAGGGGATGTTGGGAATTGTGTCTTTGTCTAGATTTAAGTTAGTTTATAAGTCGTGTGTTGATATAATCAGTAGGTTCATAAAGTGCTCGTTAAATACCACAATCAAATGAAAAAAATATTTAAAAGATCGAACCATCCTTTTACTTTTCTGCTCCTGAATCATCATCCATGTTTATATATATTAGTCAACTCATCTCGTCGCTTCCTCTCCAAACACCTCGTTACTTTGTTACCAAACATCTTTGTCTAAATTTAGTAGACTCCCTATAGACCTAAAATCTTAACGACGTAGACAATTCACCCTCTTCACATAACACGAGCGGGTATAACGACGCTGTTGCGTCGAAACAAGCGCACAAGAGAAGACCACGGACACACACAGCCTCCTCCTCTTTGAGAGGATTTTAACAGTGTTCTTAAAATAAGGAGGTGGTGGTGGAACGGCATGGATAACTGAGGGTAGGATACACCCTCTTGTAGTATCCTTAACTCGGATACAGGGGGCGTTGTCTTTATATCCGTCAAATAGAACGTTTGTTGCATGACACGGAATCTCAGATCTATGACGAGAAAGTCTTACAAAGGCACCACAGACTCTCTAAGAGACAAATCATGACACTGCCTTCATTTATTACGGGTGCGACCTTTCTGAAGCTTCTAAACAAAAAAAAGAAGATCTTCAATTATCTTAGAAAGTTCTCTTATGCTCTTGTTACAAGATGACATTATTTGTAATATTAAGGACAGATATGTGTTTCTCTTCATTTAAACTAACGACGTCGACAACTTGGAGATTTCAAAGCTATTTTGCGAAGGGGTTGCTTCCTAGCTTGACGGTGCGTCTAAGCAGACTAAGCACTATCTCACTTAGACACCAATGTACGAAATAGAAAGCGAGGGAAGAAAATGAGCAGTTCACCCTGAGAGGGCTCTTGTTTATCTACTGATAACACTTTCCCTCTTCTTCTGACGAGTTTACACATTTACTTTAATATTTGATCCTTGAAATCATTGACTTGCTTTTTAATTTTACCTTTTCCTTATTTCCTATTCTAGACAGACATTTGCTACCACGACATTTTTAATCTACATCCTGGCAGGAGGACTCCTACAGGACATTTTCGCGACCAAGTCAAATATCCTGAGTTGTAGAGGATTTATAAAAAAAAACTTCTTAAAGATAAAAATAATAATTTTATGACACTGTAGGACTATATTTAGAATTATTTAAGAATTTATGACTTTTGTTTCAACGTTATATCTTTAAAACTCGCCGAGTAGAACTTAAATTCATTAACATGGGAGATCCTATCTTGACATGTCGTGACGTCACAGGTAGCTAACGTCCTTAACCTCAGAATGCGAATTTTTACGTAAAATGTTTCAAATAAACTTACTTTAAATTTTAATGATTTGTTAAGATATAAACATTTTAATTCAAGGTGTTTATAGCTTTAAGGACAGTTCTATGTTTTGTATCTTTATTTATTTTTAAATAAAGCTCTATTTTATATTAACAAACTACTCCTTAAATAATGCGGGGTTTCTGGACGTTTGCAAAACTCGCTCAAACACGCTCATTGAAAAGCTATAAAGAACCTTTCTAAGAAGTTTTGATAATTATAATAGTGGTAAACATTAAAACATTAATCTTGAGGCCCAGGGAAGAGTAAACTTGAGTTCTGGCAACCTCAACTTGGGTTATTGTCCCCGTAAATTAGATAAAGTTACATATATATAACTTTAGGCTCATAAATTTGCACCTCTAGCTTGAAGGTCTCAAAGTGGATTGAATTATTACTAATAATAATTTTCTTAACACCGCGTCTTACTACCCGTTATTGTTATATGTATAGGAGGTTTACCCGTATTTGCGTAGAGGGAGAGTAGAAAACTATTTTGGATAAACCATCATCACTACACCCGACCGAGATTAGATCATCTATCTCACCGTCATTGGCAGTCTTCCGCGAGGGTAGCGCGTTAGACCACGACAAGGCTACTGAAGCGGGTGACTTTCGGATCTTGAGGAAACATTTATTAAAGATGATGGGGTTTTTAAATTTTGGCTATACAATATTTCATTTTGTACTGTAAGTCATGTGATATTATGAGAAGTACGAGTGTTTTGTAGTTTACAAACACCTTGTCTCATAAACAAATATATTTAAGTGTGCAAGACACCGTTCATATAAATATACATATTACTTTCCCAACACAAATTAAGTTCACATATCATTAAATAAACTAAATCAAATACTTGACATACAATACTGACGTCAAGAATGATATAAGCTCTCCTTCACATCCTACACCTTGTTACTTTTGGCAGGTAGCTCTCAATTGAACGTATAGCTCTCAATTAACTTCTCCCTTTGAGCGTATCTTATTATTTTATGTTTGTTTGGAGTTTTTGATGTGAATGCTTATGAAAGTGGTCAATCCTACTATACTATACTATACTATACTATACTATACTATACTATACTATACTATACTATAAGGATTAGTTTAGAAGAAATACAATTCGATTAGGTAGAATGGAATAGAAACGCAGCAAATCATAATAATTGTAGAAAATCACTGCCAGTATATCTGGTCGGAATTAAAGCCCTGTCCTCATAAAATATTAACTTAACGCCTTAGAACTCTCAGTCCGCGTTAGACATTTTAATTTTTTCACACCAATTAACATTATTAAAAACACTGTTAGATTTAAACAAGAAATAGAAGTAAAACTATTTACCTTCTGTATGAATCAAATAGCCGAAGTTATTATTATGCTTGTTAAAAGCGTAATAATAGTTTCGGCTATTTGATTCATAAATATGCAATCCCTCACAGTTATAATAATTGTACAAATGGCAGCAATAAGCCAACTACCGAGTCGAAGATGGCTGCGTTATCTGATAGCTCGTGATCCTAATAAAAAATCACAAATTTGTAGCCGACGATTTTTGCACATCTATAATAGACTCTGCCTTAAAATATGAGTGAAGAATGACCCAGGGCACGAGACGAATCCTGGATAGCTCAGTGGTTAGAGCATTGGCGTATTAAGCCAAAGGTCTCGGGCTCGATTCCCGTGTTCAGGTGTCATTTTTCAATTTTCAGAATATTAACCTTCTGCTTAGTTAAAGGGAATCATCATTTCTTCCTGGTGGATAGATTTTTATTCCTTGTCAGGAATTAAAAGTGGGACCTTTCTACTATAGAGCTAACTAGAGTATCGTTCTCAAATACCAAAGCTAGTAATCATAAACTTACTCTACCTAACCTAAAATAGCCAACATATAAGTGTGATTTCTCAAAGAAACTTAGCCAATAGTTGACTCGAGAAAAGATGAGGGGTAAAAAACCTCCAACTGTAAAAAAAAAAACGTTGGATCTTGAATCTAGGTCGGGCGTGCTAACCCTTTCACTAAGCCAGCAGGTCATACAACCCATTCTCCCGTTGTGTGTTTTTTTTTCAACGTCCTCAACTTCTATTTACGTCTTCCACAATATCGTTTCCATACATCATTTCTCTGCGGTTAAGGTGTTTCCCTCCCAAAGTCTCCCTTTAAGAGGGTGCCAAGCACCATCATGTGTCGTCATCGTCGTCAGGACGGCTTTCAAGAACCCTCTTCTCCGGCCCCCAACCCCTAGACCCGCTAACCTAGCCACTCCGTCACGCGCGCGACCATCATATCACGCGTTACCACGGAAACGGCGGCCCATTCTGCACGCTGCGGGGGAAGAGTGACACAAGTAGCAGCCCAACCCATCTCAGAAAATATTAGTATTTTTTTTACGGTGTGGCTATTTGACGAGCACATTCTAAACACGCTTTTTGTTTCAGTACAAGACTTGTAACGTAAATTAAGGTGGGTCTATAAACCTAGTTATAGTATGAATCTGATAGAAAGGACCTTTAATAAGATGCAAACATATTTTTTGCGGTCAATTTTGATAAGACTTTATTATAATGCTAGTGTAATTTTCTAAGTATTGATTTAATATATATGTATGTATGCAAGTATGAAAGTATTCAAGTATGCAAGTAAGCAAGTATGACAAGTAAGCAAGTAAGCAAGTATGCAAGTATGCAAGTATGAAAGTATTCAAGTATGCAAATAAGCAAGTATGCAAGTAAGCAAGTATGCAAGTAAGCAAGTATGCAAGTAAGCAAGTATGCAAGTATGCAAGTATTCAAGTATGCAAGTATGCAAGTATGCAAGTATGCAAGTATGCAAGTATGCAAGTATGCAAGTATGCAAGTAAGCAAGTAAGCAAGTATACAAATAAGCAAGTATGCAAATAAGCAAGTATGCATGAATATATGTATGTGTGTACGAATTAATGTATGCATGTATGGAGATATGCAAGTACCTATGCATGTATGCATGCATACATGTATGTGTGTATGTATGTATGCATGTGTGTACGAATGTGTGTAGTGATAAATGTAAATCCCATGACTTGACGTATGGATAGATTAAATAAGTTTTTGTAACTTTAACTGTCAGGCACAGTTCTACCTACAGGTGTCTGGCTGGAAATATTCCTTCAATCTCATTAAGGGAGTCAAAGGCAGAGTTTTTAAAACTGTAGTCCGCGGAGCTATTTAAGTCTCCGTGACGCAGTTTTAGAAAATGTTTGGTTTTTTCAAAATATATAATAACACCAGTTATTCAGATTGACAATTTTTTTTTTCTTCAAATCTGTATAAGGGACATTTGCCAAAGACGCAGTCAGAACATTCCCTGGTTCCCGTTTTATATTATACTTGAAATATTTAACTGTCGTTACTGATTGTTCATTATATTAGTGTAAACTTTTTTTGAGGGATCCAGCGTACATTTTTTTTTTTTGGAACAAGGACTCCTCCAGTCTAACAATTTTGGCAGCCCCTGGTCTGATATAGCCTACCCCTTTGCGACCCCAAGTTCAAATCTCATCCGGATGCATTTTTGGTAATTTTCCAAATATCATTTACCATTGTGATTCTTCCATCAGTTGCCCATGCTAATTCGGGTGCATTTACTCTCATCACATTCACCATTGCAATTTCCATAGCTTAATTCAAAAAAATGAAAATTTATTAAAGTGTGAATTTATATTTTTACAGTTTATTAATTCTTGCTCAGGCTATCCACATTTAATTACGTTGATAAGGTAAGGTTGGAGAAAGATTTATATTTTTTAGGAAAGCTATCCGTATTTGTTTGGAGTGAAAGTGAGAATCGCTTTAAGAAAAACACATTGTCGGTACACTCATCTGGATTTCAAACCCTTTCCTTCCTGTTACCCGTCAATTCAAACTACAGACTAGATGATCCAGATATTTATTCGTTGTACTTACTGATGCGGGCTTTTAAGAATTTTACGGGTGACCTGGTGATCTAGGGGTAAGGTGTCGGACTTCTGTGCTGGGGTCCGGGGTTCAATCCTCGGTCCCGGCACAGATTTATCTGATTGCCAAACCCTTCCTTCACCTCTGACAAGACGTGTATTAATCACAACTTGTGAATGTGTGGAATGCCAGTCCTCCACCGTGGTTCGGATCCCACGTTAAGCTGTAGGTCCTCCATTTCATCTCACAATCACCCTACCATTACACATTAGCGTAAGTGCGTATAACCCGAACGGGTAGTAAGACGCGGTGATAATAATAATAATAATAATAATAATAATAATTAAGAATTTTACACTAAAAACAACCAAACACAGCATACCAGAATAATAATAAAGCATTAGAACCAAGCGCAAATAAATGGGGGGTGGGGGGGGGAGGGGATTCTGAACCTCACCTCCTACGGGGTCATTATGTATCAAATATTTTATTGGACAAGGGTATAATACAATTTTCTAGCGGATCCCCCCCAAGAAAGATTAGCTTTCTACGCCCTTGATGCGGACGCCAGTATTTAACACGTACAAAGGAAGAACTATAGGATATTTATCATGGATAGATATATTTAATTTTATGTTTATTTGTTGTTGTTCAAACTAGGATTAAAAGAAACTACCCGGATAGGATTTCCTTTATGATTTGTAGCTCTATGCTTGACCTATGTAAAAGCTCAAGTAAAGAAACTCCCTCTATTCTTCTGATTTTAGAAAGAGCTATATTCAGTAGAACATATTTTATAACACTATTTCAGACAAGAAAAAAAATGTTATTAGGAAAAAAAAACAATTTTTTGAAATTTATCGTAAGGAATAAAATGTGTCTATAAATTTCAAATAAACACTTAAAAGTATATTTATTTAATACATTCGTCCCTTCTCTATCCTGTCCTGGACTAACTCTCATAATATTTTTATAAAGTGTACTTTTCTGAACTTTCCTACCTCGCCGAGTCGGGCTTGGGACGATTGACTAAGCTCTATACTTCATGAAGGTCTGGTTACGGTAAGGGAAGAGCTCAAATGCCTGCCAATATGGATTTCAAAAGGACATGGACATGGGTGGACCTAAGTTGTGTTTAGAAGCCTATTTAGTTTGCGAAAAAGTTTATAATATATTTCAAAACATTAAAAATATTATATATATCCCTGGAGTAGCATGTTTTAAAGTGTTACAACTTGATAAAAATAAGTTTATATTTGAAGGACAGTTAGGAAATTTGACTACATCAGATTCACGACTATCCGGCCTAAAGTGGCGGCATTCCGGGCCGAATAATATGAAATCCTAGTGTAACTAGTTTTCAGTATGGGTTTTCCTAATTTCTTAATTTCCACAGAACAGTTAACTTTGTTTTAATAGAATCCGCCCATTTTCTGATTGCGATGTAAAATAGGAATACACTAATTGTAGGGGGAAAGTAAAAGTTAAACGACAAAGAAATGTTTTAAATCTTTACCATACGGTACTTTATTTTGGAAATGAAACCTCGGCTACAAAGCAAGAACAAGTGAAAATAGAGCTTCAAATTGATTACATTATAAATTCAGTAAATGTTTTAATTTTTTTTAAATGCTATAGCCTTCAACACAGCTTCTGTTTCCAGACATATCTAAACAGTGCTGCTATCTACACCTCCATTGAGACAGCTTCTGTTTCCAGCTATATCAAAACAGTGTTGCTATCTACACCTCCCTTGATACAGCTTCTGTTTCCAGCCATATCAAAACAGTGCTGCTATCTACACCTCCCTTGATACAGCTTCTGTTTCCGGCCATATCAAAACAGTGCTGCTATCTACAGTGACCAAGATCACACCTCCCTTGACACAACTTCTGTCCCCAGCCATATAAAAACAGTGCTGCTATCTACACCTCCCTTGACACAGCTTCTGTTTCCAGCCATATCAAAACATAGCTTCTATCTACACCGACAAATAGTACTGTATTATACGCTAATCTCATGCATAGCAGTTATGCTTGGCCGTCTCCAATGTAACAATTGTAAGGCGTTTGCGATCGATTTATTCATTAATTACCAGTCAATATGTACCAGTATGTTTATTTAAAAACGAACTTGTTAATAATGAAAACCGGTCCAGATAGTCGTGACTCTATCATAATTTGTTAAATTGTTAACAATGTTGACAGTAAGTATGTATTTTCTTATTGTTTCTTCCTATTAAAATCCCAGTCGAGCATATCAGTATAATAGACATAGTCCAGTTTTCCATTGAGATTCTCCCACCGCCCTTGTCCATCATTACGAGTGGGCTTACAAGGAAGCTATCTATGGTCCAGACGGTTAAAGCAAGTGTTATAAGGGATGAATATAGGGGTACAAAACGCTCACCAGGATCCTGATAAAACAACTCTTAACAGAGCTAGCACTCACGTTCAAACCATGTAACAATGAACATGAGCAGAAATTAAAGGACATGCATCACAAAAAGTTGTAAATTGAACTAATTATATATAAAAAAACGTAGCCTCTTAGGATTTTATAATTATTATTTGGTTTGATCTGATAAGTGGTATCCATACTTTTATCCTTCACTCACCCCCAGATATAATTTCTCTTCAACTTTGTACCACCCGCTGCGGTGGTCACAAAGTCTAACGCGCTACTCTCGCATTAGGCTAGGATACCGATGACTAAGAGATTGAGGTTCGAATCTCGATCGGGTGCACTCAGGGGGTTTCTCCTAAATAGTTTTCCACCCTCCCTCCACGTAAATGTGGGTACATTTCATATAAATATAACCTCCCTAATCCATAAAACTATTAGTGTGATTAGTACATAAGCGTATAGCCCGAACGGGTAGTAGGACGCGGTGCTAAAGAACAACTAATGAATGTGAATGAATATGAATTAGCGTGCGAATGTTCTTCTACTTATTTGAATATTCCTTTATTAATATCAGTTTGTTTTTCAATAAATGTAATAGTGTATGCTGTATTCAACACTGGATAAGTGGAAGAGAAAACTAACGCTTTAACTTCGCCAGATAATAAAGGCTATTATTATTATTATTATTATTATTATTATTATTATTATTATGAAAGTATTTAGAAAATGTGTACAGTTCATGGTGCTAATCGGACCATCTTTTCCTGGTTGATTCTGATCATGAAATTTAACAACGTTATATAGTTCTTACATTAAAACTGCTCTTGTTTAGTTTATTAGATGGTTCGCACGTATGTTAGTAAATCGTCTAATGGAGCATGGTCCTAAGAAAGAATTGATGATGCTGAGTGGAAGGTAGAGCCCCATAAAACGATTACGTTGAGCTGCTGATTGTTAGTTTCCATATACAATCCTATAGAGGCAAGTTGCATCTACCGGAAGCGTTACTAAACATCGTGGTGGACAGCCTATTGTGGGCATAGAGGCAGAGAAAAGGTTTGATGACAGATTAATCCATGTGGATAGTCGTGGATTCTGTATCACTTCGAGAAAAATAGATCAAAGTTTAAAATTAAACAATCAAAGTTTCTTCGATAAAATCTAATAAGAAAGGTAAGGGCAATACCAAGAATCAAGATTAAGGGCAAAAGCAGTTCATCCAATGACTGTTATGTATCTATTGCTCTGAAAAAAATTCGTCCAACCACCAGCTGATGTGCAACAAATGTAAATAGTGGAGCCGTGAGGACAGTGCTGGCAGGAAGGATAGGCCTCGCTATCACCGCGATAATGTAATTTTTCGGATAGCCCTGACGGATAATAAGACGAGGCGCATGTATCAAAAGTGCTCATGTGAACGCCAATAACACTTTGCGCTATCTAAAATAAAGAAAGCGCTATCTAAAATTAAGGAAGCGCTATCTAAAATTAAGGAAGCGCTATCTAAAATAAAGAAAGCGCTATCTAAAATTAAGGAAGCGCTATCTAAAATTAAGGAAGCGCTATCTAAAATTAAGGAAGCGCTATCTAAAATTAAGGATGCGCTATCTAAAATAAAGAAAGCACTATCTAAAATAAAGAAAGCTCTATCTAAAATTAAGGAAGCGCTATCTAAAATAAAGAAAGCGCTATCTAAAATAAAGAAAGCGCTATCTAAAATTAAGGAAGCGCTATCTAAAATTAAGCAAGCGCTATCTAAAATAAAGAAAGCGCTATCTAAAATAAATAAAGCGCTATCTAAAATAAAGAAAGCGCTATCTAAAATAAAGAAAGCGCTATCTAAAATTAAGGAAGCGCTATCTAAAATTAAACGAAGGTCTATTCGCAATCATCATTAGTATTGGAATACCAAATCGAGGACATATAAGAGATAAATTATTGCTTTGATAGGTTATCGGAGTTAAGAACGTTGTACAACCATGCAAGTTTTCACTGAATGCTCTCACACTTTTATAGATACGCCTAACTTTGCCATTGCAAAAACTATTTCTTGAAATAATGATCCATTGCATCATTATCTATACACATAGGAAAAGTCTACATCTGTCTGAAAATAACAACAAACCGTATTATAAATCAGTGTTTTGGGATGCAATAATATGAATAATAAATATATTATTTAACAAGAAAATGTATTGCGTGCGTTTTATGGCATTATTATTGTCAGTTAAACTTATTAAAAGCTGCAGATTATGTCTTTAGTAAATTTATGTCGTGGCGCGTGAATTAGGTTTATTAAGTTTGGTTTCTTGGTACTAATCTAACAGAATAATTATTTTGTTTGGTAATTTAGGGCGATTACGATAGATTTCTTTCATATTCACAATTTATTTCATTTTGGTTTCTTGGATAGTAAATTTAAACTATTTCTTTTGGTGTCTATAGCGATAATGCCTCCACATAATAGAGATAATCTTGATATAAGGAATACAAAAATTTAAACTATTTCGTTTGTTGTTCATTTCAACGGTGCTTTCATGAAAGTGGGCCAATCTTGATAAAAGAACTGCAAATATTTAAACAATTATTAATGTCGGTTCCTTATTCTAGGTATTCGTTAATGTGTGGATCATCGACCTAGAAAACATTTGTTCGCCTCATACTTGACTGAAATAGTGTTTTGGATGAGTATTCGCTGGAAAAAAATGTAATTCGCCTGACTTATATGTGACTGAAGCCAGTGGCAAACTCTAGTTTTTTTTTTTAAATCTATATTTTTATATCTAGTGGTCCTGGGATTGGCGATTCTGCGCTTGTCTATATATTTGTTTACATGATATTACATACCGTAGGTTTATACGAGTATAGTACACTACCACAAACAGCGTAGCCAATTTATAGTCAAAAGAACCAAAACGTACTAAACCCAGAAACTCGTCTTCTTTAAATGATGTTAACAGCACCAAAATTATGTTGGCCATGTCCAGTGCAAGGGGTATGGTTACACAAGCGTTGTCTAGTAGTAATAGGTCTGTACATTTACTGTAGCTCAAATTACAGAGAAGTACTAGGTATCAATATTATCTATCAGATTATTTCCTTAAAGGTAATTTTTTTTTTGCTTTATTTAGTAGATTAATTATTTTAGGTATCACTAAATTTTTTTACTTAGCACCGCGTCTTACTACCTGATCGGGCTATGCGCTTAAATACTAACTACGCCAATGGTTTTAGGGATCAAAAAGATTATATTTTAGAGAAAGTGTACTCGCATTTACGTGGAGGGAGAGTGGAAACCATTTAAGAAAACCAACCTAAGTACACCCCACCAAGATTCGAACCTCAATCTCCCCGTCATCAGCAGTCTAATCTACTGCAAGATTAGCGCGTTAGATCAAACTATTTTACAGATTGGGCTATGACTAGTTATATGGGGTGTTCATACGGTCCTCCCCGAGATGTTTTTGGAATTAAATGTATAGCCCTAAATTTAAGGGTAGTTTACTGAAGGGCAAAAAGAGAAAAAAAAATTGATTTTATCAAAATTTGATACGATTTTTAATCAATGTTTTTTATATATATATATACATATATATATACATATATATACATATATATATACATATATATATATATACACACACACTATTTACTACTATAAACAAGGTGGCAATTCTCATTTTCTCATGAAAATGACTTTGGGGGTACTTTACATGAGATAAATTTTCCAATTTTCATAATTTCTCTGCAACTATTTGAGATATTAATATCTCAAATAGTTGCAGAGAAATTATGAAGTTATAGTATTACTAAAGCTACAAATCTTTTATTTAAAATATATTTTTCAAACTAATAGTTTCTGAACTATAATCAAACATATTATATAATTTAATTCCGGTCTTTGAAAATGAATTTGATTCTTATGCTCTTTGGTTGATAAAGATATCTCTCTTTTCTCAATTTTTCTGTAACAGTGTTCATAGTTCCTAATGCCAGAGAGTAAGTAACAGTGTATATTATTTCATCTATGATCTTTAGTAAAATGTTTCTACAACAATGTATACACCTATTTCTTCGTTTCACAAACCTTACGAGTTTTTTTAGTAAATGTCTATTTTAAGAGAAAAATATATTATGTCTTTTTTTCTACATATTTTCTGAGATTTATTAGAATAATACTTTTTCATCTTCTCTTATACCCCAGAGATATTATTAAATTAAATTAAAGTTGGCTGGATGCTATGGAAATGTAAAAAAAATTACAAGATGAAATGTAAAGTGCAGACAGATGGATTTGTTCATAGTTCCATTATGCAAGTCACTTAGTATACGCCACACCCCATAGACAAATATAGAACCACGTGCCAGCATTTAATATCTTAAGTCATTTGTCTGAGACAGAAATGAAAATGTTTCTTTTCAGACTTTGTCTTTGAACTGCGTCCAATTCAAAATTAGTAACAGGTTTTAATTTTATAATTCTTTTTTGATTTTGTTATAGAAATAACTATAGGAATGGAATTTTTTATTAGACGTTACGGTACTACACAGAAAGATTTAGTAATATTTTCAAGCGGAAAATAGTAGTTATTTTTATATGCACTATGTTCATAAGTTGACATTTTATTTTAATTATTTTTACCTTCATTTAATTTCTTAGCAAAGACGTTTTGAGAGAATGAAATAAAATGTTAATGTACTGTACAGTTTATTAAATGACTTTGAAATTAATATTTATTAAAAATGTCGTAGTCAAAATATTAGTAGTCTCACTTTGCCAAGTGCAAAGTTAGTTTACTACTTTAGAAACCTTTGCCTTAAGCCAATAAGATTTAAGTTAAAGGTCCAATAATTAAGATTCGCTGATTGCTCTCCCTTAAAAATTAAGATAAGGAATTAAATAATCTTACTTCAAATTTAATTCCAATTGCACAGCAACTAAACCAATGTACAATCGGTCTAAATGTCAGATTCATTTTAGTCTGTTTGCCAGTAATTGAGGGGAGGGGCGGGGCGGGGAGACCAGGGTTTTAATCTGGGCCAGGTGAACTAACGGCGGGTTTTTTTAAAACACGGTTTCTTTCACGATTACTCAAAGAAAATGCGGGTAAATTCCCCTTTTAAGCTCTTTCTTTGTCATCTCAATGCAAGCGTAATTAATTATATGCAGGTAGTAAAACGCAGCCAAATAATTAGTTGTTTCTAATTGAATAACTTTTTTTTAAGAACCCGTTCGAGTTATAAGCTTGTGTAATAATTATGCTAATGATTATAGGATATAGGAAGGTTGTATTTAGAAGAAGAGTACTCGCAATTGCGTGGAGATTTGAAAGGTATTTTTTTAAAACCACCCTCAATAAACCCGACTGAGAACTTCGATCTCCTGATCTTACGCAGTCTATACTACTGCGAGAATAGCAGCGTAGACCATGCGACCACCGAAGCGTGTGGGTGGTAACGTTTAGTTAAGGGATATATTTATTTGTGTGCATGCTCACTGGGGTAAAAAAAAAAAGATCCATGCCAATTAACGGCTCTCAATAAACTGCGAGGATTATGAGGTTAACTTAAGAGAAAATACGTTCACGTTTAATTGCAAAGAGATTTGGAAAACAAAAACCTCCCCAATAGACCCAGCTGGGATTATAATCTCGATCACACCACCAGTTTTTACGATTTGGTATCACGTGACTAGAGTCGCAATTTTAAATTCAAGTCAAGAAAATTTGTTAAATAAAGGTTGGAACCTAATTCAAATTTAAAATTAAGACAGTAAAATATTATTTTCAATTGATTTACGTTTAATTTAGACCGGTTTCTTTTTCTTTTTGCTTTTCCTATCAAAAGAAAGTATTTTAATCGCGAACATTTTTGAGCTGAAGATTATGATGAAGTGTTATGTTTTATGTCGTGTTCGACCACACAAAAAAAGGGCGTTTTACGATATTCTGTCTGTATGTCTGTCCATGGTTATGGATCTGAAACGGTTCGATGGATTTTGTTCAAACCTGATAGCTTAATGTTATAGGGCAATACCTTGGGATTTTTTTTTTACCCTAGCCCTCAAATTAAGGGTAGTTAACTGATGAGTGATTTTTTATTAAATACAGATTTAACAAAAATGGCTCTTAAGATTTTTTTTAATGGATATCTAGGGAGTGTTTGAAATGTAAAAAGAACCGTATTCTTGGGGTTTTTTTGGGATAAATTTGTTTAAGGGTTGTTTCCTTGTGAATGTTTTTTTTAATATTAAAAAAATGCTCCAGATATTTAGTTTAAATTGGTTATATGTTAAGAGTCTTAAATTATAAATATTTATATATGTATTAGCTTTTTCTTTAAAAAATCATTATGTTAAACTATAATAATTTTTTCGAAAATTTTGTTCTAAGTTATTATACACTTTATAATTTTTTTTTTTTTTT